>SJYX01000391.1:275612-287262 GCA_006410675.1 Oreotragus oreotragus | reverse complement strand
CGCTGAAGCTGAAACTCCAGTACTTTGGCCACTTCATGCAAAGCATTGACTCATTGGAAAAGACTCTGATGCTGGGAGGGATTGGGGGCAGGAGGAGAAGTGGACGACAGAGGATGAGATGGCTGGATGGCATCACTGACTCAATGGACACGAGTCTGAGTGAACTCTGGGAGAAGGTGATGGACAGCCTGGTGTGCTGTGATTCATGGGGTCGCAAAGAGTCAGACATTACTGAGCAACCGAACTGAACTGAAAGATATAGATGTTACAGTGTTCAATTTGTATAAAAAGCGGGTTCAATAGAATGAGTCAGTAAAGATTTGTGGATGGAAAGGTGGTCAGAGAGAAATTTTGATGTAAGGAGTATTAATTTGCAAAAACTGTGAGTGATAATGGATTTAAAGTAGTAAGTAGAGCAGTTGCGATTGAGAAGGCTGAAGTGTTTAAAGGACCATTGAGTTTCAAAGTCAGCAAAATAAATTTATTATGGAATAAGCAGTAAGATGATGTACTATTTGTTGAAATAACCCAGGATATATATGATAACAGATATTTAGTTAAGAGAATGGTGAGTGAGTGAAGTTGCTCAGTCATGTCCAACTCTTTGTGACTCCATAGATTGTAGCCTACAAGGCTCTTCTGTCCATGAAATTTTCCAAGCAAGAGTACTGAGAAATGACAACCTCTGGGTTGTCATTTCCTTCTCCAGGGTATCTTCCCAACCCAGGGATTGAACCCAGTTCTCCTGTATTGCAGGCAGACGCTTTAACCTCTGAGCCACCAGGGAAGTGAATGGTAAGAGAATGGTACATTTCCCTTAACATCATCTTCTTCAGATGCCACATTTTATTTGTACTTTAACCTTGTTATTGATCAATCAGTAGAGCTTCTTTAGCTAAGTTCAGAGTATGACAACCTCTGGGTTGTCATTTCCTTCTCCAGGGTATCTTCCCAACCCAGGGATTGAACCCAGTTCTCCTGTATTGCAGGCAGACGCTTTAACCTCTGAGCCACCAGGGAAGTGAATGGTAAGAGAATGGTACATTTCCCTTAACATCATCTTCTTCAGATGCCACATTTTATTTGTACTTTAACCTTGTTATTGATCAATCAGTAGAGCTTCTTTAGCTAAGTTCAGAGAGCTCTTTCATGGGGATGTTGGCAGAAGTGGTATCTGCAAAATTTCTGCCTGCATTTAATGATCTGAGATTTCCCCTAAAACATTCATATTACTAATGGTCCTATGGCTAGCTACAATTGTCAGTATACTTGACTATGATTTTCCTGAATATGAGTTTAAGTGATTAGGGAATTACAGTGAAGCAGAAGGAATGCATCAAAATTTTAGGAACTTTAGAGAAAGAGACTCATACTAATTCTGAAAAATAAAACCTTTTTCTTTCTGTAAGGTCTATAGTAGTGAAATCAACCTTCATTCACATAATTATCTACAGAGCCCAGTATTCAATTTGAATTTTCAATTCTTCCTCTTTAGATTGAAAGTTTCTGGGTATTTACTGTAAATAAAATGTGTGTGTGTGTGTTGTTCTCAGAATACAAAACTCCTCTATATTTAGGTATAATTTGTTCCAGAAACTTTCACCCATCTCCCTCAATTTGTCATTGTTTCTCTCTTATTCCCACTTTTGGAAGAAGGAGAAGAAAGCATTAATGCTGATCAGGGTAATGATGTTGGACAGAGAAAAACAATTTTATTTGTCTCTCTCATTTCCATATTAAAATGTTTGGGAAATAATGTCAAGGTTGTAGAATCTCAAGGATCTAAAAACAGAAATAATGTATCCTTCTCATCTTTCTGGTTTTAGCATAGATGTTATCTCCTCTGGAAAACAGTGGGAAATTGTTTCCCACTGTTGGGAATAAATGGAGTGCCATCTCCAGGGATGCTTCAAGCATTCTGTGATTTTTTTCTTGACATACAATCCCAAAGGGTGAGTGAATTCCAGAGGCAGAGCCTGTGTCTGTCTCATCATTGGATCCCTATGGCACAACCAAGGAATTGATAAGATATTCTATAAGTATCTCTTAATAAGGGCTAGATGAAGCACAAGATGAAACAAGGTTGCCAGGAGAAATACCAATAACCTCAGATATGCATATGACACCACCTTTATGGCAGAAAGTGAAGAGGAACTGAAAAGCCTCCTGATGTAGGTGAAAGAGGAGAGTGACAAAACTGGCTTAAAACTCAACATTCAAAAAACTAAGATCATGGCATCTGGTCCCNGGAAACAAGGTTGCCAGGAGAAATACCAATAACCTCAGATATGCAGATGACACCACCTTTATGGCAGAAAGTGAACAGGAACTGAAAAGCTTCCTGATGTAGGTGAAAGAGGAGAGTGACAAAACTGGCTTAAAACTCAACATTCAAAAAACTAAGATCATGGCATCTGGTCCCATCAAATAGATGGGGAAACAATGGAAACAGTGATGGATTTTATTTTCTTGGGCTCCAAATTCAGTCGACAGTGACTGCGGCCATGAAATTAAAACACATGGAGCTATTTCTTGCTCCTTGGAAGAAAAGCTATGACAAATCTAGACAGCTTATTAAAAAGCAGAGACATTATTTTTCTGACAAAGGTCCATATAATCAAGGCTATGGTTTTTCCAGTAGTGATGTATGGATGTGAGAGTTGGACCATAAAACAAGGCTGAGTGCCCAAGAATTGATAATTTCAAACCATGATGCTGGTAAAGACTCTTGGGAGTCCCTTGGACTGCAAGGAGATCAACCCAGTTAATCGTAGTGGAAATCAACCCTGAATATTCACTGGAAGGATTGATGCTGAAGTTGAAGCACCAGTACTTTGGCCACCTGATGCGAAGAACCGACTCATTGGAAAAGACCCGACTCATCAGAAAAGACCATGATGCTGGGAAAGATAGAAGGCAGAAGAAGTGGACAACAGAGAATGAGATGATTGGATGACATCAATGACTCAATGGACATGAGTTTGAGCAAACTCCAGGAGATAATGAAGGACAGGGAGGCCTGGCATGCTGCAGTCCATGGGGTTGCAAAGAGTCAGACACAACTGAGCGACTGAACAACAAGAGTAAACAAGGTTCACGTCTGCACAACAGAATCATTCAGGGTAGTGATCAATTTCATGCCCCCAAGGTTATTTCAAGGTCTGCTGATCTAGGTTTAAACACATTTTAAAAATAAAAAGAAGGGGGGAAAGAACAGATCCTCTTGGTTGAACACTAGTTTCAAGTCAATTTTTTTTTCTTAATTTTCTTCATTTTTCTCAGACTACTCAGTATGAGATTATTGGAATAAGTTCCCTTCTAATTTGTAACACACATTGAATAGACATTTGGCACAGCTTTGTAGTAATTCATTTTATCTTCTAAATTTGCAGATTTTATCTTTCTTGGCTCTTTTTTTTTTTCTTAATTTTCTTCATTTTTCTCAGACTACTCAGTATGAGATTATTGGAATAAGTTCCCTTCTAATTTGTAACACACATTGAATAGACATTTGGCACAGCTTTGTAGTAATTCATTTTATCTTCTAAATTTGCAGATTTTATCTTTCTTGGCTCTTAGATTTCAATTTAGTGCCATGGGCTTTAAGCCATTATAAAAGTTTCAGTTTTAAGGTAGAAGTCTAAGTTTGCCATCCTAAGATAAAGCTGAATCGATTTGGCATTTTGAAGCTGTTAAGTTAACATATATAGTAGTCTTGAGAGAGTTGCACTCATCCTTAAATAAGAGCTTAGTTAAGCTGCATACCTTAGGCTCTTTGATTTTCTCTGTTAGAATATTTTGAGAGGCAGGGTGGCAGGGTCCTGCCTAGAACAATTGGACCCATCTGGCAAAAATCTGTCTGTGGCAGTGGATTTGGAGAGGTGAATTAAAGGGTAGAAGGGAAAGGAAAAAAGAGGTGAGATTAAAATAATGAGTACTAAGACCAGGTAGACTAAGGAAAAGGAAATATTAATAATAGGAATGGCAAAAAATTAACCACTGTGTTCTTAAAGATAAAACAGACATACAAACAAATGAACAAAAAACTCCACATATATATCTATCACTTGAACCTAGAGTATTTTCAGAGAGAAAAAAGATGTTTATAACTAGTATTTCAATAATGATCCAGAAAAAACTAGTGAATCTGGCATGAACAATATGATAGATCAAGAAACTCAGGAAATCACAACATAATTAGATTTTGTGGGGTACAGCACAATGCCTGACATGTGTCAGCTGTTCAGAAAGTTTCGTTGATTGTTCTTGAATTTTGAATAAGGCTCAAAGTTAAGAATAAGAGAACTAGGATCAGGACCAGAACCTGAAAAGAAATGATTATATTTGTCTGTTATTTAAGGCTGTATCTATATCCTAGAATGAATAGAGAATAAATGAGTTAAGAATATAATTTATATTTAAATAATTAACATATTTTAAATTTAGTTTATAATTATGTTTGGACTGTTTTATTTTTCCTCAATTCCTTTTGGTATCCTTAAAAGTCCTTCTTAAAAAATGTCTTCAGGTATTGTTAAGAAAGAGATGATATTTGTTGGCATAAACACACAATATTAATGATCTCTTGGTGCCTCCTTAGGGAATGGCCCTGTCTGGTAAACAGATCTGAGACTCTGTTTTCTAACAGCACTTGTTTTATTTTGAGCACTCAGTTTAGTGCTGAGTGTTATATTTAGTAATTGAACTATTTGGTAGTCAGGTTAGTGAGCTCTCACATGTGCATCATGAATACTCATATCCCCATTGATGATGGAATTGTATGTGCTTCCTTAATGGCTCCGTATTGAACTTTCCTGCTGCAGAGAAAATATCTTTTTCTTCAAAATGCAATGTTGTAAGCTGCGCTTTGATTATTGACTTTGTTTTTAATAGCTAAAAGAGCTGTGGGTATTTCATAGCTATAGCTATAGAGGAACAAGTAAGTCAATTATTTCCTCTGTTATAAGGATTTAATCTTTTTAGCACTTGTCCAGCTGTCATGCAGTATTTTAAACTAAAAGTTATCAGATAAACACAAACACTGCCAATTCGGTAGCATCACACCAAATATTCTTTCTCTCTGATAGTTCTGAATCAGTGGTTTTGGTTTTTTTCTAGTATGTAACTTCTTAGGATTTGTCTCTCAACATTACTTAAGTGTATATTAAAAATGACATTCAAAATGTTATAAAACCAAGACAAATCACAGAACAAGTGACCACAGTCACAACTTTAGTAAACTATACATAAATCAAACGATTTCTCCCCCTGCTCTCCTCTGACGGTTCCACTTCTAGCTTTGTCTAGCTCTTCTGTTAAACTGAATTCCATAAAGAATTCTAATTTAAGTGGAGCTCTTTGCACTCACTGACAGTTTGTGGGCTATTCAGGAGATCTAATTAGTTTTAAATCAGATTATCTGCACATCACATTTCCATTTCTGGTTCCTTCTAACAAGTAATGGATTACTACTTATTAATGGCCGTAGGCCATTTATAGAAAATTTCGCTTTTGTCTAAAAACTTGAAATGATGAATCTCTAATACTGAACCTCTTTTGTCAGTGCATTTTTTTTTCCAATGAACCGTGATGAAATTGGAAAAAATAAATTGCAAGAAAATTTTGACAAACTCTTTTCATTGGAAACCATAGAAACAATTGAATAAAAGTACCTGAAATGAAATGGAGAAGTGAATAAGAAGAAATGGATTTAATGGAAACAATATATATTTTTAAAACCATTAATATATTCAGAGTGTTTCTCTGTAAATTTCTACCTCCTTGCTCCTTTCAGACTCATCACTGTATGCATCCACAGACTCTGAACAATTAATTTTTGTGCCTTACTCTTGACAGATAGGCAAATATTAGTATTCTGCTGCTGCTGCTGCTGCTAAGTCACTTCAGTCGTGTCCGACTCTGTGTGACCCCATAGACGGCAGCCCAACAGGCTCCCCTGTCCCTGGGATTCTCCAAGCAAGAACACTGGAGTGGGTTGCCATTTCCTTCTCCAATGCATGAAAGTGAAAAGTGAAAGGGAAGTCGCTCAGTCATGTCTGACTCTTCGTGACCCCATGGACTGCAGCCCACCAGGCTCCACCATCTATGGGATTTTCTACTAGAATACTAATTGTAGTATTAGTATAATACTTACTGTACAATGTACAATTGTACAGCAAAATATACTGTACAATGTCGAGCTGTACAATACTTGACATGCCCCATAGTTACACAGTTGGGAAAACTAATAATTAGGATGTAAACTCTCAAGAACAGAGAAATTAAAGAATTGGTCCAAAATCATAATGGATGTCAGAGTAATTGTTATCTTTGTATTCACAAGTTTTTGGCTTCTATACATAAAGTTTATCTCCCCATTTTCCCCTTGGAATTGAATTCCCCTTCCCCTAATCCTTTCCCTACCATTTCCATGCTATCTAATTTTCCTCAATTTCCCACCTTTATTTGTTGACACAAATACACATAATTTTGAAGTTTGATATGTCCCCTTAAGNGATGTTGGCAATTTGATCTCTGGTTCCTCTGCCTGTTCTAAAACCAGCTTGAACATCAGGGAGTTCACGGTTCACATATTGCTGAAGCCTGACTTGGAGAATTTTGAGCATTACTTTACTAGCATGTGAGATGAGTGCAATTGTGCGGTAGTTTGAGCATTCTTTGGCATTGCCTTTCTTTGGAATTGAAATGAAAACTGACCTTTTCCAGAAATCCGGTCTATATTTCTGTCACTTGATTGAAATTACTCATAGAAGCCAAGAAAGATGTAGTAGTTGTTTATGCCAATAGCATCATTAAATTTCTCATCCTCTGTTACTTTTCCACAACATATATCAAGTTGGTCAAAAAGTTCTTTTGGGTTTTTCCATAAGAAAATACAGAAAAAGCTGAATGAAATTTTTGGCCAACCCAATAACATTGTGGATCACATCCTTCTTTATTACAGCTTTCCTCCTCTAACTTCATATGTGACTATATTTTCTCTGATTCTCTCCTTAAAGAGTGAATTTCTGTCCACTTTCTTTTGTTGTTTATTTCTCCTCTGTCACTTTGACTAGCATTTAACATTGCATCAGCATAAAAGTTTCTCTCAAGTATATTATTCTTGACCCAACTTCTCTCCTGAGTTTCATCTTTATTTCCAACTGTTTAAACTGTTTATTTATTTCTCATCCTCTGTTACTTTTCCACAACATATATCAAGTTGGTCAAAAAGTTCTTTTGGGTTTTTCCATAAGAAAATACAGAAAAAGCTGAATGAAATTTTTGGCCAACCCAATAACATTGTGGATCACATCCTTCTTTATTACAGCTTTCCTCCTCTAATTTCATATGTGACTGTATTTTCTCTGATTCTCTCCTTAAAGAGTGAATTTCTGTCCACTTTCTTTTGTTGTTTATTTCTCCTCTGTCACTTTGACTAGCATTTAACATTGCATCAGCATAAAAGTTTCTCTCAAGTATATTATTCTTGACCCAACTTCTCTCCTGAGTTTCATCTTTATTTCCAACTGTTTAAACTGTTTATTACTCATTTTCACTCAGTGTCCTTTAGCAATCTCCATCTTTAACATATATAAGATGAGCTTATTATCTGTTTCCTGAAGTCTTTTTCCTCATAGATTACTATCTCAGCTAGTTTTTATCAAGCTCAAATCCAGGAGAATCACTAGACATAGAGTCATAAGTCCTGGGGTCAAAACCTGGATCAGGATCCAGATTAGTGTTGGTCACTCAGTCGTATCAGACTCTTTGTGACCCCGTGGACTGTACCCCTCCAGGCTGTCCATGGGATTCTCCAGGCAAAAATACTGGAGTGGTTAGCTATTTCTTTCTCCAGAGGATCTTCCCAAACCAGGCAATGAACCCAGGTCTCTTGCATCTGCAGTCTCTTGCAATCCACTGTATTGCAGGCGGATTCTCTAGTTTCTGAGCCACCAGGAAAGCCACCAAGGATCTATAGATTCGTTTTATGATTTTGTGTTTCTTCATTTCCTCACATGCAAAATTACAATGAAAGTACTTCATCGAGTTCAAAAACAAATAATTGAAAATTAAAGTGAAAGTATAATGAAATGCTTAGCAAATAACTGTCACTCAATAAATGTCAGTTTCCTTTTCTTTGTACATTGTCTTCTTCCTGTAAAAGGAAGAAACTAACTCATAATAACTAAAAGAAGCAGATAAATTTATTGGATAGAGACTTATGAGGCAGAAACTTAACTTGTTCTTTTAAAGAACTAGGTAAAATGTCATAGTATGGATTATACTACCACCTACTATGGATTCAACCATTCCTCTGTTAGACAGTCATGTTGTCTCTGAGTAAAAAAGAATGATGCTAGCAAGACAATCTCCTTAACAAAGAAGATATTTACAAGGTATGGGGATAAACTGACAGACTGGGGAGGCATGAATTTTAGAGTTTGGAAGACTTTCAGGAGTAGAAGTGGGTTGAAGGCAGCTGTTCTTGGGTCAAACTGATCACTTGACTCAGAAATCTATTCACAGAGGCAAGTTGTTATATTAACACTTTGAGTAATGGTTTTAACTCCTGTTTGAGTAGTTATGGGCCTCAAAACACCCAGTCTTGTCTTTTGAAAATGGGATCTTTGCTTCTGTTTTTCTCTTTTTTTTTTCCTTTCCTTCCTGCCTTTTACCAACTTTTAATTAATCAACATTCTTTTTCATTCAACTTCCGGTATCTTTAAAACTGCTTCCGGTGTCTGTCTCCACTGCTGGTTCCCTAACTCAGGTTTTATCTTTCAACTCCACTTTGCTAATGGCCTCTGAATATCCTAACCCAGTCTCCCATTTCCCAGTCTATAATTCTAACCCAATCCAGTGATGCCAGAGTTAGTCATCTAAAACCAACTGATAATATCTAATAATGTCATCATACTAATTACACATCTTCAATGATTTCACCATTTGCTACATTGTTTCTAAGTATCATTGTTTCTAGTATCACTCAAGTATCACTTGAGTACTGCAGTGCAGATTCCTGGTTCACATGGGACTGGATTCCAAGCACTCCTAGGATGTTTTTCTGTGTACTGAAGCTTGAGAACTACTTGCCTGTATGCTACAGTTCATATTCCTTACCACAAGAAACCCTAATGAACTGGCTTGACAACTTCATATTTTGTCATTCTCCATGTCCCCTGTGTTACAGTCACATGGGACTGCTCACCACTCCTCGAACAGAAAATCTTCCTGTTTTCTTTGTACATTTTAGTTTTTCAGTTTGAAATATTGCTGTTGTTTGGTAGCTAAGTCATGTCCAACTCTCTGTGGCCTCATGAACTGTGGCATGCCAGCTTCCTTGTCCTTCACTATCTCCCTGAATTTTCTCAGACTCATGTCCATTGAGTCAGTGATGCCATCCAACCATCTCATCCTCTGTAGTCCCCTTTTCCTCTCATCCTCAATCTTTCTCAGCATCAGGGTCTTTTCCAATTAGTAGGCTCTTTGCCTCATGTGGCCAAAATATTGGAGTTTCAGCTTCAGCACCATTCCTCCAATGAATATCCAGGGTTGGTTCCCTTTAGCATTGACTGGGTTGATCTCCTTGCTGTCCAGGAAACTCTCAAGAGTCTTCACCAGCACCACAGCTTGAAAGCATCAGTTTTCTTTAGCACTCAGCCTTCTTTATGGTCCAACTCTCACAGCCTTATTTAACTACTGGTTTTTTTTTTTCCTTTCCTTCCTGCCTTTTACCAACTTTTAATTAATCAACATTCTTTTTCATTCAACTTCCGGTATCTTTAAAACTGCTTCCTGTGTCTGTCTCCACTGCTGGTTCCCTAACTCAGGTTTTATCTTTCAACTCCACTTTGCTAATGGCCTCTGAATATCCTAACCCAGTCTCCCATTTCCCAGTCTATAATTCTAACCCAATCCAGTGATGCCAGAGTTAGTCATCTAAAACCAACTGATAATATCTAATAATGTCATCATACTAATTACACATCTTCGATGATTTCACCATTTGCTACATTGTTTCTAAGTATCATTGTTTCTAGTATCACTCAAGTATCACTTGAGTACTGCAATGCAGATTCCTGGTTCACATGGGACTGGATTCCAAGCACTCCTAGGATGTTTTTATGTGTACTGAAGCTTGAGAACTACTTGCCTGTATGCTACAGTTCATATTCCTTACCACAAGAAACCCTAATGAACTGGCTTGGCAACTTCATATTTTGTCATTCTCCATGTCCCCTGTGTTACAGTCACATGGGACTGCTCACCACTCCTCGAACAGAAAATCTTCCTGTTTTCTTTGTACATTTTAGTTTTTCAGTTTGAAATATTGCTGTTGTTTGGTAGCTAAGTCATGTCCAACTCTCTGTGGCCTCATGAACTGTGGCATGCCAGCTTCCTTGTCCTTCACTATCTCCCTGAATTTTCTCAGACTCATGTCCATTGAGTCAGTGATGCCATCCAACCATCTCATCCTCTGTAGTCCCCTTTTCCTCTCATCCTCAATCTTTCTCAGCATCAGGGTCTTTTCCAATTAGTAGGCTCTTTGCCTCATGTGGCCAAAATATTGGAGTTTCAGCTTCAGCACCATTCCTCCAATGAATATCCAGGGTTGGTTCCCTTTAGCATTGACTGGGTTGATCTCCTTGCTGTCCAGGAAACTCTCAAGAGTCTTCACCAGCACCACAGCTTGAAAGCATCAGTTTTCTTTAGCACTCAGCCTTCTTTATGGTCCAACTCTCACAGCCTTATTTAACTACTGGAAAAGCCACTGCTTTGACTAGACGGACCTTTGTTGGCAAAGTGATGTCTCTGCTTTTTAATGCACTGTCTAGGCTTGCCATAGATTTCGCCCAAGGAGCAAGCATTTTTAATTTCATGGTTGCAGTCTCCATGATTTTGGAGGCCCCTAAAATAACATCTCTCACTGTTCCTACTTTTCCCCCACATATTTGTCATGAAGTGATGGGACCAGATGCCATGATCATTTTTTTTTTTTTATATTGGTTTACCTTAAAAACTTCTGTTAATACTGAAAGCCGGCTTTTCCCCAGATAATTAATTTTTAACTCATGGATGTTCCTTTGCCTTTTTGTATACTTTCTAAGTAGAATTAATTGCTTCCTTTTCCTGTGGTAAAACTCTGATTTTTCACTCTTATGTCTCCAAGATCTGCTCTCAAAGTCTTTTATTTTTCCTTCATAGTTTACATCACTTTGTATTTTTCTTTGTTTGTGAAACATGTATTCTACTTGACAATTGCTCTTTTAAAAACTTTCTATTGACATTTTAAATTAAAAATTCATTTTAATGGGGGTACAGCAATTAACAAATTATAGGACTGTAATTAGAATTAGATATGATAATATATAAAAATAATTTAGCATATAGTATCTACTGACAATATGTAGTTTTTAGTATTAAGGTTTGTATAGAGCAACTCCTCTTTGTATTGTAAAAGCACATTCTTTATAATTTCCTTTCCCCTACAAACACAGGATTATATTCATTTCATGGCTATGCTAAATGAGTATTACCTAAATTAATGAATGAAGAAAGAAATAATGTTTCTGACTGAGATTGCTTCTACCATTAGACAAAGCAATATGTAAACTTGGAAAAATTTTAAACTGAAATAAACTTTCTT
>SJYX01000391.1:260155-274564 GCA_006410675.1 Oreotragus oreotragus | reverse complement strand
TTTTTTTTTTCCTTTCCTTCCTGCCTTTTACCAACTTTTAATTAATCAACATTCTTTTTCATTCAACTTCCGGTATCTTTAAAACTGCTTCCTGTGTCTGTCTCCACTGCTGGTTCCCTAACTCAGGTTTTATCTTTCAACTCCACTTTGCTAATGGCCTCTGAATATCCTAACCCAGTCTCCCATTTCCCAGTCTATAATTCTAACCCAATCCAGTGATGCCAGAGTTAGTCATCTAAAACCAACTGATAATATCTAATAATGTCATCATACTAATTACACATCTTCGATGATTTCACCATTTGCTACATTGTTTCTAAGTATCATTGTTTCTAGTATCACTCAAGTATCACTTGAGTACTGCAATGCAGATTCCTGGTTCACATGGGACTGGATTCCAAGCACTCCTAGGATGTTTTTATGTGTACTGAAGCTTGAGAACTACTTGCCTGTATGCTACAGTTCATATTCCTTACCACAAGAAACCCTAATGAACTGGCTTGACAACTTCATATTTTGTCATTCTCCATGTCCCCTGTGTTACAGTCACATGGGACTGCTCACCACTCCTCGAACAGAAAATCTTCCTGTTTTCTTTGTACATTTTAGTTTTTCAGTTTGAAATATTGCTGTTGTTTGGTAGCTAAGTCATGTCCAACTCTCTGTGGCCTCATGAACTGTGGCATGCCAGCTTCCTTGTCCTTCACTATCTCCCTGAATTTTCTCAGACTCATGTCCATTGAGTCAGTGATGCCATCCAACCATCTCATCCTCTGTAGTCCCCTTTTCCTCTCATCCTCAATCTTTCTCAGCATCAGGGTCTTTTCCAATTAGTAGGCTCTTTGCCTCATGTGGCCAAAATATTGGAGTTTCAGCTTCAGCACCATTCCTCCAATGAATATCCAGGGTTGGTTCCCTTTAGCATTGACTGGGTTGATCTCCTTGCTGTCCAGGAAACTCTCAAGAGTCTTCACCAGCACCACAGCTTGAAAGCATCAGTTTTCTTTAGCACTCAGCCTTCTTTATGGTCCAACTCTCACAGCCTTATTTAACTACTGGAAAAGCCACTGCTTTGACTAGACGGACCTTTGTTGGCAAAGTGATGTCTCTGCTTTTTAATGCACTGTCTAGGCTTGCCATAGATTTCGCCCAAGGAGCAAGCATTTTTAATTTCATGGTTGCAGTCTCCATGATTTTGGAGGCCCCTAAAATAACATCTCTCACTGTTCCTACTTTTCCCCCACATATTTGTCATGAAGTGATGGGACCAGATGCCATGATCATTTTTTTTTTTTTATATTGGTTTACCTTAAAAACTTCTGTTAATACTGAAAGCCGGCTTTTCCCCAGATAATTAATTTTTAACTCATGGATGTTCCTTTGCCTTTTTGTATATTTTCTAAGTAGAATTAATTGCTTCCTTTTCCTGTGGTAAAACTCTGATTTTTCACTCTTATGTCTCCAAGATCTGCTCTCAAAGTCTTTTATTTTTCCTTCATAGTTTACATCACTTTGTATTTTTCTTTGTTTGTGAAACATGTATTCTACTTGACAATTGCTCTTTTAAAAACTTTCTATTGACATTTTAAATTAAAAATTCATTTTAATGGGGGTACAGCAATTAACAAATTATAGGACTGTAATTAGAATTAGATATGATAATATATAAAAATAATTTAGCATATAGTATCTACTGACAATATGTAGTTTTTAGTATTAAGGTTTGTATAGAGCAACTCCTCTTTGTATTGTAAAAGCACATTCTTTATAATTTCCTTTCCCCTACAAACACAGGATTATATTCATTTCATGGCTATGCTAAATGAGTATTACCTAAATTAATGAATGAAGAAAGAAATAATGTTTCTGACTGAGATTGCTTCTACCATTAGACAAAGCAATATGTAAACTTGGAAAAATTTTAAACTGAAATAAACTTTCTTATTTTATTTTCTCTTTCTCTCAGATTGCTTCTTTTTTAATCCCAGTTAACTCAACAAAAAGAATGACTAATTACAAAAAGGCTGAATCCTAGAGACATGCCATGGCCAACTAGACATAAGTTACAAGTGCCATCAATTCAGTTGCTCAGTCTTGTCCGACTCTTTGCAACTCCATGAATCGCAGCACATCAGGCCTCCCTATCCATCACCAACTCCCAGAGTTCACTCAGACTCACATCCATCGAGTCATTGATGCCATCCAGCCATCTCATCCTCTGTCATCCCCTTCTCCTCCTGCCCCCAATCCATCCCAGGATCAGAGTCTTTTCCAATGAGTCAACTCTTTGCATGAGATGGCCAAAGTACTGGAGTTTCAGCTTTAGCATCATTCCTTCCAAAGAAATCCCAGGGCTGATCTCCTTCAGAATGGACTGGTTGGATCTCTTTGCAGTCCAAGGGACTCTCAAGAGTCTTCTCCAACACCACAGTTCAAAAGCATCAATTCTTCGGCACTCAGTATTCTTCATAGTCCAACTCTCACATCCATACATGACTACTGGAAAAACCATAGCCTTGACTAGACAAACCTTTGTTGGCAAAGTAATGTCTCTGCAAGTGTCATAGGTGATTCTAATAATCAAAAGCTATAGCATTGGGCGATGGTACCCCACTCCTTTATTTCATCATATGCTAATCAACCACAGGTTATTGGCATAGTTTACTATGGTTGTCAAGCAGTGTAAACATTGCTTTAATTCTAAGAAATTTGTTTATGAAATATATGGGGAAACCTATCTTAAAATAACAATGGTCCATTCTTCCTAGTTGTAAGCATTTACTCAATGACAAGGGCAACATAAATGTTTCTAAATCATACAGAACTAGAGAGAAAACATGGTAAATCTTACCATGGTAAACACTTAAATTCTTTCCAAGGACTAATAAGCTAGAAACATTGCTTCTTCATTGTTATGGGTGTTGCTTTATGGATCATGGATTATGGATAAGTCAGAACATTTGAGCTTATGGGATTTAATACTATTCAACATATTTCATAAATTATGACAAAACCATAACTTTTTAGTTATTACTCTTCAGATTATAGTTATAGAATCATACATAGTCAAACAAAAAGGAAAATTCATTGGCTTCCATTACTGAAAAGCCATGAATTGTTATATTCAGGGGTTTAAGCAATGTTATTATTACTCTCTGTCTTGCTCACTGTTGGCTCCATTTTAAGGCAAGTCTCTCCTTTCAGTAGTGGCCAACATTTTCATATGCATATGCCATTCTCTTAGCAACCTCTACAAGAAGATAACTTTTCTTTCACAGCTGTTCTAACACACTTCCTATGACTGCATTAACAGATTCCAAGCTCCTTACTGAACTAATCAATATGGCTATTGCTTGATTCCTAGGCCTGGTTCATACAGTTCCATAAAGTCCCTTGAAATGTAGTAGTAGGGCCAACCTGAGAAAATTACATAATATCTGAGTTGGGAAGCAGTTCTTGAAAAGGAAATCAAGTAGTTCCTGGGGGTGGTGAATATAACAGTTATCTATTATCGTGTTACATTTTACTTTCTTTTTTAGAAACAATTATATTGGTAGATTTTTTTTTTTTTAGATTATTTTTAAAGTCTTCATTGAACTTACAATATTGCTTCTGTTTTATATTTTGGTGTGTGTGTGTGTGTGTGTTTGCCACAAGGCATGTGGTATTTTAACTCCTTGACCAGGGATTGAACCCCCACTCCCTAAACTGAAAGGTGAAATCTTGACCACTGGACTGCCAGGGAATTCCCCACAGTTTATTTTCTTAATTTTGACCTTATTATAAGTAAGGCTATTATGAATTTTTTTCTTTATCAAAATTAACTAGAATAGGAGCACTAGGATATGTTCTTACTTGACCAAACCTTACATACTAGGTGTTGTATGTTTCAAAGTAGACCTAAATGATTGAAATTATCTGACTCTAATACAAGTTATTGCTAACTCACTCTTGAACTGATGCCTCTAATATATTCATAGTTTGTAATGTAAGGGAGGTACAGTCCAGGAGAAAAGTAGGGTCAGAGAGAAGACACAATACAATGAAAATACATTTTTATCACAAAATTTAAAAATTAAATATTTACATACAATCCTCATTGATTCAAGCAAATAGTTTATAGTGCCTAAATTTCACTATTTTCAAAGGGTTCAAGAACCAGTGGAAAATAATCTATGAGTTAAAAGATGAGTTTAGGTAGCTCAGTAATAAAGAATCCACCTGACAATACAGGGGATGTGGGTTTGATTCCTGGACCAGGAAGATCCCCTGAAGGAGGAAATGACAACCCACCCAGTATTCTTGCCTGGAAAATCCCATGGAGAGAGGAGCCTGGAGGGCTAGTGTCCATGGGTTGCAGAGAGTCACACACAACTGAGCCCAGATGCACACATGATGTAGCAAATGTATTTGTTGGAGGAGGCTATGGGAATCTAGAGAAGGGACATTTTCCTAGAGTGTAAAATGAGATGTGCATGTTGTAGGCAGATATGCTTGGAAGCAAATGTAGTCTCTAAGTATTGCTGAAACACAATTCAATGTTCCTTAATAATTTAAAAATGAAATTTCTTAACCCTTAAAAAAGAGTAATAGCCAAAGAAAGAAGGTAACCTGCATTTCATTTCCTATAAATTGCTTTAGCAGAAATAATGTTCCACTGACCTCTTATGATTTTCAGCTTATTAATTTTACAGCTTTCCTGTCCTCTTCATTACCAGTCAAGGATGGAATTTTGGAATGGAAAAAGAACAAGAAAACCTGTAACTAATTTTTAAAAGGATACCATGAATAAGGCATCTCTTTTGAAGTCCTCTGAGTATACTCAGCAGAACTCTGGTTTTATTCATGCCGCCGCTGCCGCTGCGTTGCTTCAGTCGTGTCCGACTCTGTGCGACCCCATAGACGGCAGCCCACTGGGCTCCACCATCCCTGGGATTCTCCAGGCAAGAACACTGGAGTGGGTTGCCATTTCCTTCTCCGGTACATGAAAGTGAAAAGTGAAAGTGAAGTTGCTCAGTCGTGTCCGACTCAGCGACCCCATGGACTACAGCCTACCAGGCGCCTCCGTCCATGGGAGTTTCCAAGCAAGAGTAATTAGAGTAATTATTCATGAGTAATTAGAAAAAAAAATTGCTGCACACAGCTGTCTTTGTCAAATGACAGAGTCTCAGTGGAAAAGGGAAAGGAAATATCAACTTGTGGGTGCCTGTTCCTTTTCAGATGCCAGGTTACGTGCTCCCTGACCAGTACATCAATTCATGGGTAGTCTTGTACACTTCTTTTTTTTCCTTTTGCTTCCTTATCTGAAAAATGAAATAATGTTTACATTTCTTACTTTAAAGAACAGAAATGACTGTTTTCTCTTCCCTTTCCTTTTTTTCTCTCTCCTTCCACTTTCTTCTGCTACTTCTTTTTCTTTCTCAAAACATTTCACTAAAGCCCACTGAATATGGCACTGTGATTAGTGCTGGGGATGCAAAAAATTCTTTTCCTCAGGAGATCACAGGCAGTAGGGGAGACAGAAAAGTAAAGAAGAAATGCCAGTATAGTGTGATCTATGTTCTGGGAAGAAGAGAAAACTTTACCTCAGGCTATTGGTAGTCTCTTAATAGTTGGGAAAAGAAAAATATCTTTCTGCAGGATTAAACACAGTTCAGTTCAGTTCAGTCGCTCAGTCGTGTCCGACTCTTTGCGACCCCATGAATCGCAGCACGCCAGGCCTCCCTATCCATCACCATCTCCCGGAGTTCACTCAGACTCACGTTCAACGAGTCCGACTTATAATAATCAAACTTAAAGGGGAATAAACACCAAGTACTTTAACATATTGAATTACTCAGTGAGTCATGTCAGCCATGATCATAGTACCCATCCACTGGACCTTTAGACCTGGAACGAAAGGACTATTTTTTACATCAGTTTGTTAGTACCACTGCTCTTTCTAACTGTTCCACAACAGTAACCATGTGGTACTGACATCCCAGAGCTCTGATGAGGATTAAAATATATATGAAAGTGTTATTCTTATGTAAGTGATATTTTAAAATTTTCATTTACTATGTATTCAACAGATACTGTGAACTTAATCTATGTAATGAATTGGCTAAGCACTGAGAAATAAATGCAAATAATATACTTTTCTAGTCCTAAGGAGTTTAATGTCTAGAATGAGGAAACAGTGATGTGAAAAGATATTATGATACAATCTGCTGAGAGCAATAATACAAGGATATTCTGTCCATGGTATCAAGGTAGCTCAGAGGAGGAAATTTTCTTTTCTGGCACATCAGGGAAAGCTTCATAATGGATAAAAGTTTGGGTTGGGCTTGGAGGATGAGTAAAAGTTTAGTAAGAGGATGTTGTAGTGGGTGAGTATGGGAAATGGAAAAGGCATTCTGGGCAGTGGAAAAACTATGTGCAAAGACAGGAGAGCTTGGAACAGCACAAACAGTTAAAGTGTTTGAGGAACTTTAACAGTTTACTCTGGCTGAAACACAAAGTATGTGCAGAATGTTGAAGCTGGGAAAGTTAAGAGGAAGAAGACCAGACATTGGGTTTCACATATAAGGAGATCTCTAAAGAGATCAGATTTCTTGTTACAGGCATTGTGGAATCACTGAGGTGTTCAAAACACTGCAGTTATATGTAATCATATTAAGGTTTTAGGAAAATCATCCTTGGAGGAGTATGGATAATGTATTAGGATGAGGAAAAAAAAAAGCCCATTAAGAGGTGATTGCATTATTCATAATAGCTAAGGTAAGGAAACAATTTAAATCTTTGTTTAAATGAATGAATAAAGAAACACACACACACAATAGAATATTATTCAGTCTTAAAAAAGGAAGGAAATCTGCCATTTGCAATGATGTGGGTGAACTTGGAGGAACTTGTGCTAAGTGAAATAAATTAGACACAAAAGGACAAGTACTGCATGTTTTCATGTATATGTGGGCTCTAAAATAGTCAGATTCATAGAAGAGGAAAGTTGAATGGTAGTTGCCAGTGGTAAAGTCAAAGGAAAAAATAGGGAGGCGTTGGTCAAAGGGTACCTATCCATTCATCCATCATGTGCTCATTTGTGTCTAACTCTTTGTGACTCCATGGACTATAGCCCACCAGGCTTCTCCATCCATGGGATTTCCCAGGCAAGAATACTGGAGTGGGTTGCCATTTCCTCTTCCAGGGGATCTTTCTGACCCAGGAATCGAACCCATGTCTCCTGTGTCTCCTACATTGCAGGCAGATTCTTTACTGCTTGAGCCATCGGGGAAGCCATTGGTCAAAGGATACTTAGTTTCAATTAAGAAAAATTTTTTTGGAGATATGTGGAAAGGTGACTATAGTTAATAATTCTGTGTTGTATGTTTAAAATTTGCCACATCTGAATTTTTTTCATTGTAGACACACATACACACACAGAAAAAGAGAGAAAGAAAATAGAAGAATGGTACAAAGGAAGGAAGGAAGGAAATGGTAATTACATGTGGTAATGGGTATGTTACTTGGCTTGGTTGTGGTGATCATTTCACAATGCATACATATATCAAAACATTAAAATGTATACATGTTTACTTTAAATATATACAATTCTTATTTATCAATTATACTTCAATAAAATGAAAGATAAGAGTTCCATTAAGAGATCAATAGAATAATAACAGTTTTATCATTAGGTAAAGATAAGGAACATAGAGAAGAGAGCAGGCTTAGATGGGAGGAAGAGATGATGAATTTAATATTGTGTATGTTGAATGTGAAGCAGAGTCAGGTGTCTGGCAGTCAGAAGTGTGATCCAGTTTAGAGTCACCAATTTTGGAGTCCATTGGCACATAGGTAGAAGCTCTCAGCATAATTTCTTGTCCTTTTTAAAAAATGTCTTTTGTTCTGAAGTGATATGAATTATAAAGGACATGTCCAAAATATAATAAATAACTTATAGCAACTGATACTTAGTAAAGATGGTTTATGGTTTATAAACACTTGCCCAGAAAATGCTTATGTCTGAGAGTAAGCTAATCCATCTCTTCTATTCTAATATCACACAATGTTGTTCATTGTGGGTAGAAGAGGCTATTGGAGTGATAGAACTAAAGAGTATGGATCAAGAAGTAATCCATTTATGTGTGGAAGTGAAGTGAAGTGAAGTCACTCAGTCGTGTCCAACTCTTTGCGACCCTGTGGACTGTAGCCCACCAGGTCTGGGCTCCACCATCCCTGGGATTCTCCAGGCAAGAACACTGGAGTGGGTTGCCATTTCCTTCTCCGGTACATGAAAGTGAAAAGTGAAAGTGAAGTTGCTCAGTCGTGTCCGACTCAGCGACCCCATGGACTACAGCCTACCAGGCGCCTCCGTCCATGGGAGTTTCCAAGCAAGAGTAATTAGAGTAATTATTCATGAGTAATTAGAAAAAAAAATTGCTGCACACAGCTGTCTTTGTCAAATGACAGAGTCTCAGTGGAAAAGGGAAAGGAAATATCAACTTGTGGGTGCCTGTTCCTTTTCAGATGCCAGGTTACGTGCTCCCTGACCAGTACATCAATTCATGGGTAGTCTTGTACACTTCTTTTTTTTCCTTTTGCTTCCTTATCTGAAAAATGAAATAATGTTTACATTTCTTACTTTAAAGAACAGAAATGACTGTTTTCTCTTCCCTTTCCTTTTTTTCTCTCTCCTTCCACTTTCTTCTGCTACTTCTTTTTCTTTCTCAAAATATTTCACTAAAGCCCACTGAATATGGCACTGTGATTAGTGCTGGGGATGCAAAAAATTCTTTTCCTCAGGAGATCACAGGCAGTAGGGGAGACAGAAAAGTAAAGAAGAAATGCCAGTATAGTGTGATCTATGTTCTGGGAAGAAGAGAAAACTTTACCTCAGGCTATTGGTAGTCTCTTAATAGTTGGGAAAAGAAAAATATCTTTCTGCAGGATTAAACACAGTTCAGTTCAGTTCAGTCGCTCAGTCGTGTCCGACTCTTTGCGACCCCATGAATCGCAGCACGCCAGGCCTCCCTATCCATCACCATCTCCCGGAGTTCACTCAGACTCACGTTCAACGAGTCCGACTTATAATAATCAAACTTAAAGGGGAATAAACACCAAGTACTTTAACATATTGAATTACTCAGTGAGTCATGTCAGCCATGATCATAGTACCCATCCACTGGACCTTTAGACCTGGAACGAAAGGACTATTTTTTACATCAGTTTGTTAGTACCACTGCTCTTTCTAACTGTTCCACAACAGTAACCATGTGGTACTGACATCCCAGAGCTCTGATGAGGATTAAAATATATATGAAAGTGTTATTCTTATGTAAGTGATATTTTAAAATTTTCATTTACTATGTATTCAACAGATACTGTGAACTTAATCTATGTAATGAATTGGCTAAGCACTGAGAAATAAATGCAAATAATATACTTTTCTAGTCCTAAGGAGTTTAATGTCTAGAATGAGGAAACAGTGATGTGAAAAGATATTATGATACAATCTGCTGAGAGCAATAATACAAGGATATTCTGTCCATGGTATCAAGGTAGCTCAGAGGAGGAAATTTTCTTTTCTGGCACATCAGGGAAAGCTTCATAATGGATAAAAGTTTGGGTTGGGCTTGGAGGATGAGTAAAAGTTTAGTAAGAGGATGTTGTAGTGGGTGAGTATGGGAAATGGAAAAGGCATTCTGGGCAGTGGAAAAACTATGTGCAAAGACAGGAGAGCTTGGAACAGCACAAACAGTTAAAGTGTTTGAGGAACTTTAACAGTTTACTCTGGCTGAAACACAAAGTATGTACAGGATGTTGAAGCTGGGAAAGTTAAGAGGAAGAAGACCAGACATTGGGTTTCACATATAAGGAGATCTCTAAGGAGATCAGATTTCTTGTTACAGGCATTGTGGAATCACTGAGGGGTTCAAAACACTGCAGTTATATATAATCATATTAAGGTTTTAGGAAAATCATCCTTGGAGGAGTATGGATAATGTATTAGGATGAGGAAAAAGAAAAGCCCATTAAGAGGTGATTGCATTATTCATAATAGCTAAGGTAAGGAAACAATTTAAATCTTTGTTTAAATGAATGAATAAAGAAACACACACACACAATAGAATATTATTCAGTCTTAAAAAAGGAAGGAAATCTGCCATTTGCAATGATGTGGGTGAACTTGGAGGAACTTGTGCTAAGTGAAATAAATTAGACACAAAAGGACAAGTACTGCATGTTTTCATGTATATGTGGGCTCTAAAATAGTCAGATTCATAGAAGAGGAAAGTTGAATGGTAGTTGCCAGTGGTAAAGTCAAAGGAAAAAATAGGGAGGCGTTGGTCAAAGGGTACCTATCCATTCATCCATCATGTGCTCATTTGTGTCTAACTCTTTGTGACTCCATGGACTATAGCCCACCAGGCTTCTCCATCCATGGGATTTCCCAGGCAAGAATACTGGAGTGGGTTGCCATTTCCTCTTCCAGGGGATCTTTCTGACCCAGGAATCGAACCCATGTCTCCTGTGTCTCCTACATTGCAGGCAGATTCTTTACTGCTTGAGCCATCGGGGAAGCCATTGGTCAAAGGATACTTAGTTTCAATTAAGAAAAATTTTTTTGGAGATATGTGGAAAGGTGACTATAGTTAATAATTCTGTGTTGTATGTTTAAAATTTGCCACATCTGAATTTTTTTCATTGTAGACACACATACACACACAGAAAAAGAGAGAAAGAAAATAGAAGAATGGTACAAAGGAAGGAAGGAAGGAAATGGTAATTACATGTGGTAATGGGTATGTTACTTGGCTTGGTTGTGGTGATCATTTCACAATGCATACATATATCAAAACATTAAAATGTATACATGTTTACTTTAAATATATACAATTCTTATTTATCAATTATACTTCAATAAAATGAAAGATAACAGTTCCATTAAGAGATCAATAGAATAATAACAGTTTTATCATTAGGTAAAGATAAGAAACATAGAGAAGAGAGCAGGCTTAGATGGGAGGAAGAGATGATGAATTTAATATTGTGTATGTTGAATGTGAAGCAGAGTCAGGTGTCTGGCAGTCAGAAGTGTGATCCAGTTTAGAGTCACCAATTTTGGAGTCCATTGGCACATAGGTAGAAGCTCTCAGCATAATTTCTTGTCCTTTTTAAAAAATGTCTTTTGTTCTGAAGTGATATGAATTATAAAGGACATGTCCAAAATATAATAAATAACTTATAGCAACTGATACTTAGTAAAGATGGTTTATGGTTTATAAACACTTGCCCAGAAAATGCTTATGTCTGAGAGTAAGCTAATCCATCTCTTCTATTCTAATATCACACAATGTTGTTCATTGTGGGTAGAAGAGGCTATTGGAGTGATAGAACTAAAGAGTATGGATCAAGAAGTAATCCATTTATGTGTGGAAGTGAAGTGAAGTGAAGTCACTCAGTCGTGTCCAACTCTTTGCGACCCTGTGGACTGTAGCCCACCAGGCTCCTCCATCCATGGGATTCACCAGCCAAGAATGCTGGAGTGTGTTGCCATTTCCTTCTCCAGGGATCTTCCCAACCCAGGGTTCGAACCCAGGTCTCCTACATTGCAGGCAGATGCTTTAACCTCTGAGCCACCAGGAAAGCCCATTTATGCGTCGAAAGAGAACTAAAAGCTCTCATCACGATGAAATCATTGTTTTCTGCTTGGTTTCTTTTAGTAACAGAGCTATTACCGTTTACTAGTTTTTCTGGGCCCCAGAAAACTTATCTCCATTCTAGTAAAAAGTCAACTGTTGTTTCTATCCTATGCATTTTTCTTCACACCCAGGCTGTAAATAGTAGTTGCTTCAAATTCATATTTTATTTTTTAAAAATACAGGTAAAAGATATTCCCTGATAGTCTTTTTTTCCCTGCTTTTTCTTCCTTTAAAAATAAACCAAGTAAATAGTTTATATTTTGTATAATATAAATTCTCTTACTGTCTAAGAAGATTGATACCAGGATTTTGTTTGATGAAAAGAAATATACAGAGAAAAATAATGAGAGTAATAGTTTCCCATGTGCATGTATACTTTTTCTAAAATATATCACATTAATTCTCATAACTTTTGAGGTAAGCAGGGAAGATGTTATTATTCCTATTTCACAAATACTTTTTTCAGATTTAGTGATTTTTCAAAACCTGTAAGTTTGAAACTGGGAACTAAGGGTCTATAGGAAGTACTATAGTACTCTAGGAATAATTTTAAAAAATTATGAAGTTTAAAGATCCAGTTCATTAAAAATACACCAAATTATATATTTCCTTAATGACAAAATGAAGAGTTTAACCAAAGATGTCTGAAGTCTGTTAATGTTAATGTCTATCAGTTGTTCCATGAACAAATGCAGTATTCACTGTGTGCACTGTATGCACTGGATAATTTTCTATTATCCAGAAAATTAGTGGATTATTTCAGGTCATCATGTATGTTGGGCCAGTATTTATTCCAGAGACAGAGACTGAGAATCTCTTATTAATTTCATAATTCCTCATATTACTATAAAGGCTTGCTTTGCACTAGAGTGTACATTGTTGTTGCTAATTTACATTTTATGTGACAACTACTCCCCAAGAATTATTTGAAATGCCTAAATAACCATAGCCAGCATTAAATGAGATCACACTCTGTACCAGGGTGTGTGGGCTCTACATTTATTTTATAAGTTAATGCTCCAACAATGATGTAAGGGAGGTAAGAGAAGTATTCTTACTACCGTCCTTTTACAGATTAGGAAATTTAGGTACAGTGGAATCAAGTCACAGTGAGGAAGGTTTAGGGTCCATTCCTATCCAGGTCTGTGCTGTGTTGCTCAGTCATGTCTCACTCTTTGTTCTAGCCAGGTCTAGTGAACTCCTAAATCCACCTACTATGGAGTCTCTCTGACATAAAACACACATAAATTATTGGGTGATTTTTGTGCTTAGTCATGTATGACTCTTTGCAGACCCATGGACTGTAGCTTTCCAGGCTCTTCTGCCCATGAGATTTTCCAGCCAAGAATACAGGAGTGGATTGCCATTTTCTCTTTCAGCATATCTTCCTGACCCAGGGATCCAACCTGTGTCTCTTGTGTCGCTTGCATTGGCAGGCAGATTCTTTACCACTAGCACCACCTGGGAAGCTCTGAATTATTGGGGGAGGCATTAGGAATGGAAAAAGAGGTTTTTAGAAGGAGGATATATAGTAATTTAATAATAATTTAGTTCCTACGATTTCCACTATATCCACCTCCAAGTTTCCTGACAAAGCAAAAAATGTGAAAGTGTTTGGGTTGGAAGTTATCAGTCTGACAATAGAAATATATATTCATTTTTTCCTGACAGTAACTTTCTAGAACTATTTTTATCATACCTCTATATGATAAAGATATTGATAAGAAAATGGTTTACATATTTTAGAAAAAATTTTGCAAAAGGCATCAGTCAGCTAAGTCACTAAGTCATGTTTGACTCTTTGCGACCCTATTGACTGCAACACACTAGGCCTCTCTGTCCATTACCAACTCCAGAAGTTTACTCAAACTCATGTCCACTGAGTCATTGAATGAGTCATCCAATGAGTCCATTGGATGTTGATGCCATCCAACCATCTCATCCTCTGTCGTCCCCTTCACCTCCACCTTTCAGTCTTTCCTAGCATCAGGGTCTTTTCAAATGAGTCAGCTCTTCACATCAGGTGGCCAAAGTATTGGGAGTTTCAGCTTCAACATCAGTACTTCCAATGACCATGCAGGGCTGATTTCCTTTAAAATGGACTGGTTTGGTCTCCTTGTAGTCCAAGGGACTCTCAGGAGTCTTCTCCAACACCACACTTCAAAAACATCGATTCTAAAAAAAAAAAAAAAATCGATTCTTTGGTGCTCAGGTTTCTTTATAGTCCAACTCTCACATCCATACACAACTACAGGAAAAACCATAGCCTTGACTAGACAGATCTTTGTTGGCAAAAAGTAATGTCTCTGCTTTTTAATATGCTGAAGTCAAGTGGGCCTTAGAAAGCACCACTATGAACAAAGCTAGTGGAGGTGATGGAATTCCAGTTGAGATGTTTCAAATCCTGAAAGATGATGCTGTGAAAGTGCTGCACTCAATATGCCAGCAAATTTGGAAAACTCAGCAGTGGCCACAGGACTGGAAAAGGTCAGTTTTCATTCCAATCCCAAAGAAAGGCAATGCCAAAGAATGCTCAAACTACCGCACAGTTGTACTCATCTCACATGCTAGTAAAGTAATGCTCAAAATTCTCCAAGCCAGGCTTCAGCAATACGTGAACTGTGAACTTCCTGTATTCAAGCTGGTTTTAGAAAAGGCAGAGGAACCAGAGATAAAATTTCCAACATCTGCTGGATCATGGAAAAAGCAAGAGAGTTCCAGAAAA
>SJYX01000391.1:221260-239172 GCA_006410675.1 Oreotragus oreotragus | reverse complement strand
TTTTTTTTTTTTTTTTTTAAAGAGAATTTGAAACAGCGGCAACAATAAAAAGACAACTTAGGAATTGCCTCAAAAAAAATTTTTTTTTTTTTTTAGATCAGAGAACTATAATTCTGGAAAGCAAGTATGTTACAGCTTCTCAAGATTCTTTGGGTTAGCACAATGAAAATCTGCAGGGCTTTATGAAAATTTAAAACTCTTTATCCTAACTAGTCAGTCATACACAATAACTTTAAAGTTTCTCATCTCTATTTTGCAAAGGAGAATGTTGAGTAATGTTAGGTTTGGATGCTCATTTTCTGCATTTCTTCTGGTCCCGTGACCTTTTATTCACTCCATCCTACAAAATCACAAGAAACCCTAAAAGTAAGATATTCCTTTCATTCCAATCCAGCCTACCCAATCACTGTTAACATCTGCTTGATAAATTTTTGCCAATCATTGAGCAGCAGAGTTCCATTAGGAACAGTTGACTAATTGCCTCTCCTATAATGTGTAATCTGAAGAGGATGAGAAAGATGGAGAAATGTTTAAGTACTAATAATTTTTGCCAGTATCTTTTGCCAAATAACAGGACAGATTGTAGAAATTTGGCTGCTGCTGTATCTCAAAGGTGTTCTTCAGCAGAGCGGGCTACTTTACAGGATTCATAGAGCCAAATTTGGTTCCCTCCTTCCATCAAGTGTATTTCATATGACATTTTTCATTTCATGTAATGATTTCATCCCTGATGTTTATTATTTTTATCTTTAGTTTACACATCATTTTGATTATCCCAGGTATTAATTGTATTTTAGTCTTTTGAAGTGTTTTGTTTATGCTACCTCAAAACATTTTTGAAAACAGAAAAGGAAGGTCTTTGTTTCTAAAAGAAAAATAGTGACACTTAGCAAATGCTTACTGTGTATTAAAACTCGTTAAGCATTTTACATGCATCATTAGATTGAATCCTTATGACCCTACATGGCAGGTTACTAGTATTATCTGCATTTTTCAGAAGAAGAAACTGAGGCACAGAAAAAGTTGAGATACACAGCCTTTATATAATGGAGTTAGGAATCCTGGCCCCATATCTCATGCTCTACCATTACATCATATTGCTTTGTCTAGTGTATTGAAAATCTTTTCCTATATTATTTACCAAATTGGCTAATTGAATTCTCATTAATTATGTTAATCATAGTGCAACCTCTTTTATCTGTTCACCAAATATTTATCTTATTTGTATTTCTTGTATCAGTTGTATCAGACCCATTTGTATCAGTTGCTCTTAAAGTTGTTAGAAGTAGTGAGGTCTGAGATTTTATTTTTAGTGGGTAAATGGGTTAAATCTTCAGGGAAAGATTTACTATGAAGTCAATGAAACTTAAGCTTCATCTGCACAGGAGCTTTCGAAAACCCTGGGAGTGGGCCCAAGTCAATGTTCACATTGTCAAATGTTTTTGTAAATTTTTTAAAAAACGGAGAGGGAGGAGGGAAGGTGGTGCAGGATGGGGAACATGTGTATACCTGTGGTGGATTCATGTTGATGTATGGCAAAACCAATACAATGTTGTAAAGTAATTAACTTCCAATTAAAATAAATAAATTTATATTTTAAAAATTAGATATCATTAACAGCAATAGGTCAAGATTGCTATCTTTTACTACATCCACTCACTCTCTGTCACACTTTCAGGATTAGGCAGCATTGGAGTGGACAGAATTATTTTGGGGATCCAGTTAAAGGGAAGTGATGTCAAGAACACATTCAGTTTGAGTTTTGCATAATATATATATGAAGTTTGTGGTCACTTTCTTACATGATTAAGTTGTTATCCCACTGTAGGAATAATTTCCAGGATAAATTTTGAGTAGAAGCAATGAATTAGACTTTTGAATAGTTTAATAATGCAATTAATAAAGAGGAACACATCATATGAAAACATTTAGAAAATATTTTAATTTGATATGAGTACTGAAACTGATGATAACATAACTCTAGAATAAATTGATTAATGGATATCACTGAGTCAGTGAATATGTTAGGTTAGACTCTAGACAGGAAAACAAGAAATATGCTGAGATCATAGAGCACATATAGGAAAGACACTGATGAAGGGTTTCCCACAGATGACAATATCAAAAAAATATAGATGACACAAACAAAAACAAATTGTGAGGCTAAAAAAATAAAAACTATTTTAAGTTACAAAAGCTATCCTATTTGATCATGTTAGAGGAAAGTCTGAATTTTTTTTACTTATCATAGAAAATTTATAAAACCATTATCATCTCAAGAAGTTTTGAAAGAATATGCAGTCAAAACTATAGGAAACACCTATTTTAACAGCATGTCAGGCAGTTACTTCTGTACTTAATTTTGTATTCATAACACTGTAGTTTTTTCTTGCAAAGAGCTTATTTTTCTGGATGTGGAAAAGAAGCTTCAAAGGCTTCATTGATTTACTCATATTCACTAAGGTCTAAAGTTCAGTATCCAGAATTCAGGTTTGGTTTGACCGATTTTACTCTTTTCTCCCCTACACCTCACTGCATTCCATACCTAAGATCTGTTATTAAAGCAAAATCTGGAAATGTATGATTAAATGAAAACAACACTAGATTTTAATGGACTGGCATGATCTTGTAAGGATATCTTGTTTGAGCTCCCATAAAGCTATAAAGATCATCTCAATGAGCACTTAATAATGGTCTAAACTTAGACTCACAAGTTTGGTGTTTGTGAATATTCAGGGATGCGACAAAGGGGGTTGCTTATTAAGCAAATAAGACATGTCCAAAAAGGTAAAAGAGAATGTGTAAGGAATAGAACATGCTATTTTCAAGACTTTTGTTTTATTTTTATAAGACAGTTTCCTTTGACCCTTTATTTTCAGTAGGCTTAATGCATTAGGTTTTAGAGACACATCACTGAATGATGCGTCTAGTCTTCAAGCTATAAAAGTTTTTGCATATACATTGTGCTTCTCATTGGTTGTTGTGCCTTCAAATCTATCAGGTTATCACATTAACCTGGGAGGTCTTATTATGTACATATTCCTTATTATATTCCATGTACTAAGACATTTTACTATGGTCCGTCTAGTCAAGGCTATGGTTTTTCCTGTGGTCATGTATGGATGTGAAAGTTGGACTGTGAAGAAGGCTGAGCGCTGAAGAATTGATGCTTTTGAGCTGTGGTGTTGGAGAAGACTTTTGAGAGTCCCTTGGACTGCAAGGAGATCCAACCAGTCCATTCTGAAAGAAATCAACCCTGGGATTTCCTTGGAGGGAATGATGCTAAAACTGAAACTCCAGTACTTTGGCCACCTGATGCGAAGAGTCGACTCATTGGAAAAGACTCTGATGTTGGGAGGGACTGGGGGAAGGAGGAGAAGGGGACAACCGAGGATAAGATGGCTGGATGGCATCACGGACTTGATGGACGTGAGTCTGAGTGAACTCCAGAAGGTGGTGATGAACAGGGAGGCCTGGCGTGCTGTGGTTCATGGGGTCGCAAAGAGTCAGACACGACTGAGCGAATGAACTGAACTGAACTGAAGACATTTTATTGAATATCAGGCACTAAGTTTCTTACATATGTTAGTTAATTCACGTTATAGTCATATTGACCTTTCGAGATTGGCATTATTATGATCATTCCCAGATGGAAATTGAGGCATAGAAAGGTTAAATAGCTTGTTCAAAGCCATGCAGATGATTCAGTGGGACCCAAATCCAGACTTTGGTGCCTGAGCCTTTAACCAGGCACTGTATTACTTCCTTTATCATATCTGTGAGAGGGATAATGCTGTTTGCAAGATTTTACTTGGATATTTTTTCCCAGTATGAAGGCTGTAGCCATAGGTCATGTTCTATAAGCAGTTGGTTCCTTTTCTTTGTCTTTATTTCTGCTAAATTAAAAATTCTTTCATCATAATTATAGGTTCTTGGAAATGGCAGCAACTGTTTGTTGGCACTGTCATGTAGATCCAGATTTTCAGACTGTATAGTCGATCCAGAAATATGAAGAAAATTTCCACTGAAACTTATTTTGAGCTTTCTGAAAGATGCTACATAGGCAAAGTTACACACGAAACCTAAAAGCTTCAATTTGGTAGATATAGCCAGTGGTTTTCCAATTTACTTTTTAGATGGTATCCAGCTTTGAAAGTACAACCCATTTTCTATTGCAAGGTTTGTATTTGGTTTTTAAAAAGTCAGATTTCTTTCTCTGGCAGGCATTGAACTCTTAGTGGTTAAGTTGAATGTGCACCTTTTGGTCTTCTAAGGAAATCCTGATATCCCCAGTCTCAATATCAAAATTGTGCCATTTTGGCCACAAGGTGATAAATTCAGACTATTCAAGATACAGGATATATTTTAGACAGATATCTTGAGCATGCCACTTTGAATAAGATAAATCATTTCCTGGTATTATTAATTTAAGAAGATGAAATACTTATATCTTGTCCAACTTCTCAAAACCTCATGTGAACACCTGTTATTTCAATAGCTGGCATTCTTTTTTCCATTTCATTTTATATTTAGTAAATATGCATTTCATATTACTTATGAAAGTAAACCACCTTTATGGATCACACCCAAATGGGTGGGTCATAGGGAAGAGTCCTGCCAAAATGTGGTTCACTGGAGGAGGAAATTGCAACCCACTCCAGCATTCTTGTCTGGAGAACCCCAGGGGATAGTATGAAAAGACAAAAAGGTATGACACTGGAAGATGAGCCCCTCAGGTCAGAAGAAGTCTAATAGGCTACTGGGGAAAAGTAGAGGACAATTACTAATAGCTCCAGAAAGAATGAAGTGGTTGGGCCAAAGCAGAAATTATGTTCAGTTGTGATGAAAGTCAAATCTGATGTGGTAAAGAACAATATTTCGTAGGAACCTGGAATATTAGGTACATGAATCAAGGTACATTGGAAATGGTCAAGTAGGAGAAGATAGCAAGATTGAACATGGACATATTAGGAATCAGTGAACTAAAATGGACAGGAATGGGTAAATTTAATTCATATGACCATTATATCTACTACTGTGGGCAAGAATCCCTTATAACTGAAACAACTGAGTGCACATGCGCACAGTGTTCAAATATGATGATAGTCTGAACTGAAATCTTTCTGTTACCCTTTGTCATTACTTTTATGCTTCTCTGAATTACTCTAAGTCACTGATCTATTTTTGTAGATACAATACAACACTATGACAACAATTTAAAATCCCAACTTTATGCAAAAGATGTGAAAATTCCTTAGCTGAGACTAATTCAACTTGTTAACTTTGACTGTAGCTATTCTTGCTTCTCTTGAACATCACTTAAGGAAATAATGATGATCAAGAATAATATTTGGGGGGGGTGGTAATAATTAATCTTGCAGTTGACATTTATGAAGTATAGGTGAACAAAACTAAATAATTACTTTTTCTTTTGAAACCACCAGACCACCATGGACCACTTGATAATATGCAGGCAGTAGTGTTCTGGTAATTGTTTAAAATCAGGCTCCCTGGGGACGAAGGTCCCTGATTTGTAGCATTTGCCACATTTTGTGGAGTAAATATTTCCAAATATGGAAAAGGAGTATGTCAAGGTTGTATATTGTCACCCTGCTTATTTAACTTCTATGCAGAGTACATCATGAGAAACGCTGGGCTGGAGGAAACACAAGCTGGAATCAAGATTGCCGGGAGAAGTATCAATAACCTCAGATATGCAGATGACACCACCCTTATGGCAGAAAGTGAAGAGGAACTAAAAAGCCCCTTGATAAAAAAAATTGGCTTAAAGCTCAACATTCAGAAAATGAAGATCATGGCATCTGGTGCCATCACTTCATGGGAAATAGATGGGGAAACAGTGGAAAACAGTGTCAGACTTTATTTTTGGGGGCTCCAAAATCACTGCAGATGGTGACTGCAGCCATGAAATTAAAAGACATTTACTCCTTGGAAGGAAAGTTATGACCAACCTAGATAGCATATTCAAAAGCAGAGACATTACTTTGCCAACAAAGGTCTGTTTAGTCAAGGCTATGGTTTTTCCAGTGGTCATGTATGGATATGAGAGTTGGACTATGAAGAAAGCTGAGCACCGAGGAATTGATGCATTTAAGCTGTGCTGTTGGAGAAGACTCTTGAGAGTTCCCTGGACTGCAAGGGATCCAGCCAGTCCATCCTAAAGATCAGTCTTGGGTGTTCATTGGAAGGACTGATGCTGAAACTGAAACTCCAGTACTTTGGCCACCTCATGCGAAGAGTTGACTCATTGGAAAAGACTCTGATGCTGGGAGGGATTGGGAGCAGGAGGAGAAGGGGATGACAGAGGATGAGATAGCTGGATGGCATCACGGACTTGATGGACATGAGTCTGAGTGAACTCCAGGAGTTGGTGATGGACAGGGAGGCCTGGCGTGCTGCAATTCATGGGGTCACGAAGAGTTGGACACGACTGAACGACTGATCTGAACTGAACTGATGATCAATTTCAAGCTACTACCAGCTTTAAAAATTTCTGAATATTTAACAGTTGGTTCTCACAACGTAAGAGTTGCATTAGCTTGTTCCAGCATCCATTGAAGGGGCCATGCACCCATCTTGAAAAACCCAGATCAAAGAGAGAAATGTGATAACTATTCTGAGTTAAAAACTAAGGCTTAAACTGTAAGACTTCCTTTACTTCAATTTGTGTGTGTGTGTATGTCTTAGAACTGGCTTATTAGATGCAACTAATTATATTTATAATTCAGCAGAGATCCTAGTTTTGAAACCAAAGTAAAATTTTATATTTATAGTTGATTTTATTAAATATGTGAATTTAAATTGGAAAATGACTAGAGCTTAAATACTTAAACCAAAAATAAGAAAAAAATTATTTAAATCTGTGAAAAGTCAGTATATAGTGAGTTGAGCTGTATTTCACAAAAAAGACACGTTCAACTCCTAACCCTTCCCTCCCTTCTCGTACCTATAAATGGGATTGTATTTAGAAATAGGGTTTTGCAGATGTAATCAAGTTAAGAATCTCAAGATATAGATATGGATTTGGAATTGGTCTTAAATCTAGTGAGTGGTGTCCTTATAAGAGAAAGGACACAGAATCACAGATGTTGTGAGGAGCAGGGCATGTGAAGACCAAGGCAGAGACTGGTCCTGCTGCCACAAACCAAGGAACACCAGGAACTACCAGAAGCTGAAAGTGGCAAGGAAGGACTCTTCAGGGAGCGTGACGATGCCAGCTCCTTGATTTCAGACTTCTAGTCTCCAGAACTGTGAGAAAATAAAGTTTTGTTCTTTTAAGAGACCAAGTGATTTGTTACAGCAGCCCTGGAGACTAATGCACAGTGTATCAAATTAGTAGTGAAACAAAGAAAAATACTATTTGGCTAGTTTGTTTTCAACTGAGTTACACAACCCTTCAATTTGTTTATTTATTTTTACTCTGCATAAGAGTTTTATTTCTACCACTATTAATTTAAATGTAAAATTACTATTTGTTGATGAAAAGTAATTAACCATAAATAGAATAATAGTAACTGTTAAGACTTACTGTTACTATTAAGATCATCACACTAAGTACCATAACTAACTCAAATGAGTATCATAACCAGTTTATTTAGGAAACTGACACTCATAATATCAAAATAAATGCCTAAAGACATTAAGCAGGTCATTTCCATGCATGAATTTGGCTAGGTCTGGTGTGCAATAGTATATGAAGAGGCCTCTGGGAACCAGAGTGCTCATGCTGCACATGAAAGAGGACTTAGCTACTGAATTCTGCCTTCCAGTTGCTAGTGGAAATGTGAGTTGCCAGACCCCAGATTTTTCTGAGGAGAAGTAAGGAGTCCAGATTTTTATGTGATATTCCTGAAATTTTAAATTTGTCTCGAAAACAAAGTGTTCAAAAAAGGAAAGGGAAAAAGATGGAAGAGAAAAAGACTAGAGACAAGCTATCTGCTTTTGGACAAATATGTGACCTCTTCTTTATAAAATAATTTGTGTGTTTAAAAATTTGAGTCAATTTAATTTTGGAAACTGGAATGTTTTTGAATGTCATCAATTAGCAATGTCTAAGATTTAAAATTCTGTGTCCTTTTTTAAAAATTGAAGTATAGCTGATTTACAATGTTGTGTTAGTTTCAGGTGTTCAGCAAAGTGATTCAGCTAAATATAGATATAAATTTAAAAAAATTGTTTTCCCTTACATTTTATTACAGAATATTGAGTATAGTTCCCTGTGCTAGGCAATATTTCCTTGTTGGTTATCTGTCTTACATATGGTAGTGTGTATATATTAATCCCAAATTCCAAATTTATTCCTCCTCCACCTTTCCCCTTTAGTAATCATAAGTTTATTTTCTATGTCTGTGGGTCCATTTCTGTTTTGAATATCACTTGTATTTTTTTTTTTAAGATTCTACGTATCAGTGATACCATATGATATTCATCTATCTGGCAACTTCACCTAGTATGATAATCTCTAGATCCATCCATGTTGCTGCAAATGGCATTATTTCATTTTTAATGGCTGAGTAATAGTCCATTGTTTTGGAATATTGCATACCTTAGCTACTAGAGCTCATCAGTGAATTTGGTAAAGTTGCAGAATACAAAACTAATACACAGAAATCTCATATATTCCTATACACTAACAATAAAAGACCAGAAAGGGAAATTAAGCAAACAATCCCATTTACCATTGTGTCAAATTCCTAGGAATAAATAAGGATAAACCTACCTAGGGAGGCAAAAGACTTATACTCCAAAAATTTTAAGACACTGAAGAAAAATGGATGATGACCTTGTCTGGCACACTTCAAAATGACTATAGTACTCAAGGCAATCTACAAAGTCAGTGCAATCCCTATCAAATTACCAATGGCATTTTTCACTTAACTAGAGCAAAGTCTCTGTCCTTTACCATCTTATTAAAATAGCTAGAGTGGTCAATGATCTATGAAGAGAAGAAAAGCTTAAATGTCTGGGGAGCTCATTTTCTAAAATTATTCTGAAATTAAGACTTTCAAATAATGACAATCTTTTGTTCTTAAAAACAATATCTAATTTATTCTATAAATTTGGTTTTTCATTTGTAATGTTTTAAGAGACCAGACTGTGTCAGTAATAAGAATTGTTATTTTGTGAATGATTGTGGCCTCTCATCTCCTGTTTGAAGCCTATAAATTTTAGGACTAGTTTTTGTGTCTTAAAAACATTAACCCTCTCAGTTGAAAAAAAGTTCATTTTCTCAATTTTAAACTTGCCTTTGGGACAGGTATTTTTAGCTGTGAGGATAAAGGTGAATGGTTTGCTTTGCTGGTGTCATGCTGTCTTTAAATTTCATGAAAAGAAGGGATTAGGAACAACTTCGGGACAATGTACTGCAGCACATAGCAACTGAGGTTAATTTATTATGATTCTTTATTGCTACCTACTGTGAGGTTACAATGGATGGATGACAGTTTACATTATCCAGAGGCACAGCCCTCATCAGAGAGCTGAAGACACTGTCAAAGGAGCTATAGGTCTGTGCTCTGGGTGCAGAGGTTTTGAGACAATGCATAGAAGTGTGCCAGACAAGGTCTGGCTGCAAAGGGAGCAAACCAATGAGTTATTACAGTTCAGTTCAGTTCAGTTCAGTTCAGTCGTTTACTCGTGTCCGACTTTTTGTGACCCCATGAATTGCAGCACACCAGGCCTCCCTGTCCATCAACAACTTCCGGAGTTCACTCAAACTCATGTCCATCGAGTTGGTGATGCCATCTCAGTCAAAGGCTTTGGCATAGTCCATAAAGCAGAAATAGATGTTTTTCTGGAACTCTCTTGCTTTTTCAATGATCCAGCAGACTTTGGCAATTTGATCTCTGATTCCTCTGCTTTTTCTAAAACAAGCTTGAACATCTGGAAGTTCACAGTTCACGCAATGCTAAAGCCTGGCTTGGAGAATTTTGAGCATTACTTTACCAGCATGTGAGATGAGTGCAATTGTATCATAAAGGTAAATGAGAGAAAGTTTGGCCATTTCTACAAAGTACCAATACTGATCAAAAATGGTGAAGAAAAGACAACTGTGCCTCATGAAGCAAAAGAGTACAATTTACAGGGAGGTGTAATTTAAAATCATTTGAATAAATATAACCAGTTGGGAGAAATATTGAAATATATTGAATAAATTTAATTATAACTATAAAGAAAAAATATGCCTAATTATTTGGAGTTCTCTGAGCAAGCACAGGAATTTATGAAAAATGAACTATAGGACTGGGAGGGTAGTGACAAATGCTTGCTATAGAGAAAGAGATGGCTTGGGACAATAATCCAAAGGAAGGTTGAATGAATATTTTTCTGCATAGAAAAAGACAAAGATTTCTTCTTAAGAGAACATATTATTCAATATTTTCAAATTAAGAGATAAAAAGTATCCTAAAGGAGGTGGACAATGTAAATATCCATTTTTCATTTGATTATGTATTATTTATGACTCATATAACCTGGTCAATTGATACATATCCTAACATATCTGTGTGGGCAAAACAGAAGCTGATGAAGTTCCACTCCAACTTTTACTATGCTAGTTTATTTTTTTAATTGTTGGCAAAATATATATATGCATAGTCTGAAAAGTACAATAAGACTAAAACTTACAGCAATAGCAGTTCTTTGACTCAACCTTTTCTTTCTTTCTTATCCTGCTAATGAGGCAACCATTTTCCATTCATTTATTCGTGATCCTCTAGCTTTACTTGAATAAATTTAAATAATATAATTACTCTGGGATTCTTGATTGATCCTTTTTAGACATTATCAGTGTTATACATAATTCTGTAGATGCAGGCTTCTGAGTCAGTTACCACACAACACTTTTGTTTTTCTAATAGAAGTTTTCCTGACTCTTGAATAAAGCAATTATCCCTTTGCATCTGGGATATTATATACAAGTCTAGTAAATGGACCTCAAGAAAAGAACTAAAATGGCTAAAAGTTGGAAGTATGCTGTTTGTAGGCTGACTGAAAAGGGAGGACAGACCACAGCTAACACAGGGCATGAATAATGTCTAAAATATATATAAGAGGAATCCCACCTGACCTGGGCACCTGCACCAAGCAATTATGGCAAGACTGTGGGATGCAAGGTTAATACACAAAAGTCAGTTGCTTTCTCATATACCAGAAATTAAAAAGTAGAATTTAAAATTAGTAACAGAATATCATTTACATTAGCACCCTCAAAAATGAAATACTTAGGTTTAAGTCTAGCAAAATATGTGCAAGATCTAGAAAATGAGGAAAACTACAAACTGATGAAAGAACTAAATAAATGGAAATATTACATGTTCATGAACAGGAAGAATCAATATTGTCAAGTTGTTAGTTCTTTCCAAGTTGATCCATAGACTTAACAAAGTCCTGGTCAAAATCCTTGCAAGTTATTTTCTGGATATCCACAATATGATTCTAAAGTTTACATAGAGAGGCAAAAGAAGCAAAAGCTACCAGTGTAACTGATGTAGTATTCAAAGAGAATAACAAAGTTAAAGAATTGTCACTACTTGACTTCAAGCTTACTATGCTGTTGCTGCTCCTGCTAAGTCGCTTCAGTCGTGTCCTACTCTGTGCGACCCCATAGACGGCAGCCCACCAGGCTCCCCCGTCCCTGGGATTCTCCAGGCAAGAACACTGGAGTAGGTTGCCATTTCCTTCTCCAATGCATGAAAGTGAAAAGTGAAAGTGAAGTCTCTCAGTCGTGTCCGACTCCTAGCGACCCCATGGACTGCAGCCTACTGCAGGCTCCTCCGTCTATGGGATTTTCCAGGCAAGAGTACTGCAGTGGGTTGCCATTACCTTCTCCAAAGCTTACTATAAAGTTGCAGTAATCAAGACAGCATGATATTCATGAAAAAAACAGACAAATAGATCATTTGAACGGACTAAAGAGCTTACAAATAGACCATATAAGTGTGATTAACTGATCTTAGACAAAGGAAAAAGGCAATAAACTGGAGCAGAGATAGTCTTCTGAACAGATGGTATGGGGACAACTGTACATTCACATGCAAAAAAAAAAAAAAAANTATTCATGAAAAAAACAGACAAACAGATCATTTGAACGGACTAAAGAGCTTACAAATAGACCACATAAGTGTGATTAACTGATCTTAGACAAAGGAAAAAGGCAATAAACTGGAGCAGAGATAGTCTTCTGAACAGATGGTATGGGGACAACTGTACATTCACATGCAAAAAAAAAAAAAAAAAAAGATGAATTAGGCACTGACTTATACTCTTCATGAAGTTAATTGAAAATGATCAAAGCCTTAACTGTAAAACACAAAACTATAAAACTTCTAGAAGATGACATAAGAGAAAATCTAGATGACCTTGGATTTGATGTTAGCTACAATACTAAAGGCATAATTTACAAAAGAAACAATTGATAAACTGTTTTTCATTAAATCAAAAAATTCCTGCTCTGCAAGAGACACTGTCAAGAGAATGAAAAGCCACAGACTGGGAGAAAATATTTGGAAAATACATGTCTGATAAATGACTATTTTACAAAATATACAAAGAACACTTAAAATTTAATAAATAGGAAAACAGACAACCTGATTAAAAAACTGGCAGACAACTTAATAGACACCTAACCAAAGAATTTATACAGGTGGCAAATAAGAATATGAAAATATGCCCCATATTGTATGTAATCAGGGGACTGTAAATTAAAACGACGAGGTACCACTATATACCTATTAGAATATGGCCAAAATCAGAAACACTGATGACACCAAATGCTGGCAAGCTGGGGAGCAACAAGAACTCTCATTCACTGCTGGTGGTACAAGTCACTTTGAAAGACAGTTTGGCAGTTTGTTATAAAACTAACATGTTCTTATCATATGATTTAGCAGTTATACTCCTTGATTTTTACTCAAAGGAGTTGAAAATTCACCTGCACACAGAGGGCTATTCTTAGATATTTATGACAGCTTTCTTCATACTTGCCCAAACTTGGAATCAACCAAGAGGTCCTTCAGTAGGTAAACGGATAAACTGTGGAATGGAATGGAATATTATTTACCACCATAAGGAAATGAATCATTAAGCAATAAAAAGACATGGAGAAAACTTAAATACATGTTACTATATGAAAGAAGTCAGTCTGTAAAAGCTGCATACTGTATGATTCCAACTATACATGTTCTGGAAGCATTATAAATCTGTCCAAACTGATAGAATGTATAACACCAAGAGTGAACCATAATGTAAACTATGGACTTCGATTATGACATGTCAGTGTAGGTTCATCAGTTGATGAACTGTAAAAAATGTGCCATGCTGGTGGAATATGTTGATAGTGGGGGAAGCTATGCACATATAGGCTCAGGAGTTTAAGGGAAATGTTTGTACCTTCCACTCAGTTTTTCTGTGAACCTAAAACTGTTCTAAAAGTTAAATTCTATTTAATAAAAAATTAAATAATGCAAGGAGAAAATGAGTCAATATAAAAAAAGAAGCACAGATTTATACCTTGATAAGCAATATAATGTCTCTCCTATTTCTCCCTATTTCTGCATTTCTGTGTTGAATGCATAATATCAAACTTAAATGTATTTATTAGGACACTAGGGATAGGCCCATGAATGTCATTTTAAAAAATGAGAACAGGAGAAAAAATATCTTAACACCTTTTAGTGCTGACTAGCAGCATGAAAATACAAGGATACACTGTATTTTCTGATAGGATCAGTCCATTCATTGGTATGTGAATTTGCTGCTACTGCCAAATATATCAGTCAAAGGTTAATTTATTTAAGCATATTTAAGCATAATTTTGGGAAAAGGGACTAAAGATGTTACTACATCGTAGGTACCACACATTATTTCTCAATGTAGTGAAATGATAAAGGGAGTCAAATAAGAGGACTATGTCGGGAACAGAAAATAGATAGGAACTGAAGTTTTTCAGTAATAAGTGATGTTTCTCTGGAAAATAAATACCATAGAAGATTCCAATAATTAGAAGTAATTGTAAATTTGAAAATAAATTTAAGGTGAGAGTTGGTATACCAAGGCCTTTCCCTATATAGACATTCATTCTGAATATGTTTCCTAGGGAATTATGTATATATTTTTATATGAAATATGTTTATATTATATTAAATATATTTCTATATTGTCTGGATGTAAGTAGAAGAAATATATGCTTTCCTCCTTGTAATTATCAGTACAAATATATATTTTAAATACCCTAGTGTTGAATTTGCATTTGCCCTGCATGCTCTGTAGTTCATTCTAGTTTATATACACATAAAACTTGTTTCTCCGAAGTCTTTAAAATATACAACTAGAGAAGTAGAGAAGTCAAGTAGAGAAGAAACTTTTGATAGGATTTATTTTTTTCAAAATGCTAATAGGAATTTTGTATTGCTGTTGATTATGAATTCAGTTTAGCATCTTGTGTAAAAAATTTTTTTCTAAGGTTAATAAGGATTTTTAAAAGATTTGAGGATAAGAAAGTTCCTTAACAGAAGTATCCATAAGTATGGAAAAAAAATAGCACCATTGTCTTTCTCTCAAATTGCTTTTCTTTTTTTTTTGGGGGGGGGAGTTATACAAAAGAACCATTCTTATATGAAAATATGACCTTTATAGTATTATAAATGTCAAAACATGGCCTTTTTATTTCTCCAACTTTCTGACAGGCAAATATATAATTTATTTACTAATGTCAGCTTTTTCACTTTTGTGTTCCTAGCTCTTAGCTCAGTGCTTGACACATTAAGACCCTCATAAATGTTGATTGAATTTCAAATGAATTCTTTGAAAAAATTTAGCTATTCAAATCATAGATATTATTCCTATCATTATCACATTGCCATGATCAGACATTTACTAAGATCCCTTTGTTGAAGTAGAAGAAAGTCTAATCTGTTCATGAAAGCACATACTGTGAGAAAGGTAGAGTCTTGCAGCATAAAAGTTTAAATTGGAAAATGAAATTAGGCTTAATTAGTGGGAAAAGTGTTAAGTCACTCAGTTGTGTCCAACTCTTTGAAACTCCATGGACTCTAGCCCGCCAGACTCCTCTGTCCTTGAAATTCTCCAGGCAAGAATACTGGAGTGGGTTGCTGTTCCCTTCTCCAGAGGATTTTCCTGACCCAGGGTCTTTTGCATTGCAGGCAGATTATCATCTGAGCAACCAGGGAAAGGACATATATGTTCTAGCTGTGTCACTACAGTCACATTATACTATTGATGTAATACATTACATTAGTACTGAGTGATCTAGGATGTTCTAGAGGCAGACACTGGAGCAAAGATTCCAGTGAAAAGAGAAGAACCACAAAATGAGATAGGGATGGAAGGAAGCTGATAGAGGATACATATCTTACAAGTTATTACTACTTGGAACTCTGGGAGTCAATGTGAAATTTAAGTCACAGAATTATTGCAACTGTGAATGCAGGAGTTGGAGTATTTATATTCAGTCTTTCTGAGTCATGGGTTGAACATGGCTCCCAGGTGGTGTTAATTCCCTGGCATGCACAGCCTACCAATCAAGAAGTAGAATCCGGTCACCAGAAAAAGCCCTCAGGCACAGAGAAGCAGAAATCTTCCATTTTGGAAAGGTGCCAGTGATAATTGAAATGATAAAGCAAATAGGAAACAGTTGGGCAGAGACTGTGTCTGATACAAATATTATGCTACTCTGAAAGGAATCAAGACACTATGGGATAGCCTATTCCAGGTCTTAGGGCAAGAAAAATTTAGATAGTTTTGTAAAAAGTTTTGCCAGAAACCAGACATTTTAAAGGTTATTGTGGCAGTGCTAAAATTGTAATAATATAACCATCAAAATAATAATGATGATTATTGTGGCCAACTGGAATGATTTAAGTCTGTATAAGTCATAATAATTATTTTGTTGATTATATAAAATATGAATTCATAATAATATAAAGTATACAAAAGAGTTGTTACAACTTTATAGTTGTTACAAAAGAGTGAATGGAATAGGGAATGTCTAATTTTTTAAAATATAAATTTATTTATTTTAATTGCTAATTACTTTACAATATTGTATTGGTTTTGGAGAAGGAAATGGCAACCCACTCCAGTATTCTTGCCTGGAGAATCCCATGGAGGGAGGAGCCTGGTAGGCTACAGTCCATGGGGTAACAAAGAGTCAGACACGACTGAGCAACTTCACTTTCACTTGCCATATATCAATATGAATCCGCCACAGGTATACATGTGTTCCCCATCCTGAACCCCCCTCCCTCCTCCCTCCCTGTACCATCCCTCTGGGTCGTCCCAGTGCACCAACCCCAAGCATCCTGTATCATGCATCGAACCTGGACTGGCGATTCATTTCATATATGATATTATACATGTTTCAATGCCATTCTCCCAAATCATCCCACCCTTGCCCTCTCCCACAGAGTCCAAAAGACTGTTCTATATATCTGTGTCTCATTTGCTGTCTCGCATACAGGGTTATCGTTACCATCTTTCTAAATTCCATATATATGCATAAAGCTCAACATTCAGAAAATGAAAATCATGGCATCTGGTCCCATCACTTCATGGGAAATAGATGGGGAAACAGTGGAAACAATGTCAGACTTTATTTTTCGGGGCTCCAAAATCACTGCAGATGGTGATTGCAGCCATGGAATTAAAAGACGCTTACTCCTTGGAACAAAAGTTATGACCAACCTAGATAGCATATTCAAAAGCAGAGACATTACTTTGCCAACAAAGGACTGTCTAGTAAAGGCTATGGTTTTTCCAGTGGTCATGTATGGATGTGAGAGTTGGACTGTGAAGAAGGCTGAGCGACAAAGTATTGATGCTTTTGAACTGTGGTGTTGCAGAAGACTCTTGAGAGTCCCTTGGACTGCAAGGAAATCCAACCAGTCCATTCTGAAGGAGATCAGCCCTGGGATTCTTTAGAAGGACTGATGCTAAAGCTGAAACTCCAGTACTTTGGCCACCTCATGTGAAGAGTTGACTCACTGGAAAAGACTCTGATGCTGGGAAGCATTGGGGGCAGGAGGAGAAGGGGACGATCGAGGATGAGATGGCTGGATGGCATCACTGGCTCGATGGACATGAATCTGAGTAAACTCCGGGAGTTGGTGATGGACAGGGAGGCCTGGCGTGCTGCGATTCATGGGGTCGCAAAGAGTCAGACACAACTGAACAACTGAACTGAACTGAACTAAACTGATACTGTATTGGTGGTTTTCTTTCTGGCTTACTTCACTCTGTATAATAGGCTCCAGTTTCATCCACCTCATTAGAACTGATTCAAATGTATTCTTTTTAATGGTTGAATAATACTCCATTGTGTATATGTACCACCACTTTCTTATCCATTCATCTGCTGATGGACATCTAGGTTGCTTCCATGTCCTGGCTATTATAAACAGTGCTGTGATGAACACGGGTACACTTGTCTCTTTCAATTCTGGTTTCCTCGGTGTATATGCCCAGTAGTGGGATTGCTGAGTCATAAGGCAGTTCTGTTTCCAGTTTTTTAAGGAATATCCACACTGTTCTCCATAGTGACTGTACTAGTTTTCATTCCCACCAACAGTGTAAAAGGGTTCCCTTTTCTCCACACTCTCTCCAGCATTTAAGCTTGTAGACTTTTGGATTGCAGCCATTCTGACTGACATGAAATGGTACCTCATTGTGGTTTTGATTTGCGTTTCTCTGATAATGAGTGATGTTGAGCATCTTTTCATGTGTTTGTTAGCCATCTGTATGTCTTCTTTGGAGAAATGTCTACTTACTTCTTTGGCCCATTTTTTGATTGGGTCGTTTATTTTTCTGGAATTGAGCTGCAGGAGTTGCTTGTATATTTTTAAGATTAGTTTGTCAGTTGCTTCATTTGCTATTAT
>SJYX01000391.1:191444-202337 GCA_006410675.1 Oreotragus oreotragus | reverse complement strand
TTCCCAAAGGAGTCATTGGGTGCCTCTTGGCATTGGCAGGTCGGTATAAACCCCTGACAGGTTTCTGCCATAAGTTGAATGAGATCACCGTGGAACAGCAGAGCAGGGCTCATTACTTGCTTCACGCAGGGCATGTCATTCATTCACACAAGCACACTGTAGAGTTAGTAAAGCACAGCAGAAAATGTGTTTGCTAAGAGAACAAAGAGCTAGAGCTCCAAGCATCCTTACCTTGTCCTGAAGGATCCCGGACGACCCCCCAAGATGAAAGGTTGTTGTTGAATCACGACGCCAGGATTCTTGGCCCTCAGAGGAGAAAAATTCAATCTGGGGCCAGAGACGAGGCTTGATCACTCAGAGCTTTTGTGTAATAAAGTTTTATTAAAGTATAAAGGAGATAGAGAAAGCTTCTGACATAGGCATCAGAAGGGGGTACAAAGAGTACCCTCTTGTTAGTGTTAGCAATGAAATGATATACTCTCCAATGAATCCAAAGAATGTCTGGAGGTTGTAAAGACCTCACCAGACCTACTCCCTCTCATAATTTACATTTTAAGATAACAGAATTAGCCATAAGATTTAATCCAGAGACTATCCTCAGGCAGAATACATTGTTGTTATATAATCCTAAAGAATGTAGAGAAGAAAAAAAATGTTTGTCCTTTCTTCCTCCTTGAGAATTCCAGACCCCTCTCTCCTTGGGGACCTCTAGACTTCTTATTAACCTGCCTAGGAAATGACTCTCAGTTACTGGTGGGGAGAGGGAAGATGGGAGAGGCAATATAGGAGTAGAGAATTATTAGGTACAAAATAAGATATAAGGATATATTGTATAATAGGGGGAATATACTCACTGTTTTACAATAACTATGAATGGAGTATAATCTTGAAAAACTGTGAATCACTGTGTTGTAAATCTTTAATTTATATAATATTGTATAGCAACTATACTTGAAGTTTAAAGCTGTGTTTCTAATGGTAGGACGAGGAGAAGAAAGTTATGAAAAAGAAAAAGATACCAAACTCATTGAAAACTATCAGATACTGCTTGGACATCAACTCATCCCTTTAAATATTGGTAGTTTAAAAAAGGAATTAAGCATTTATCTTGTCCTTTATAAATTTTATTTTGGCTTAACTGCATAAGCTTGTGAATAAAGGAATGAAGAAGATTCTACCTAATTAATATGGAAGAGTAAGACTATTGCAGAATCACCATTTTGTAAATACTGATGACATAATTTATGGTTGGCCTTCCATATCTGGAGGTTCTGCATCCCTGGATACTGAGCACCAACTGTACTTTGCTGCTTGATATTTAGGATATGAGCATCTGAGGATTTTGGTATCCATTAGTCATCCTGAGAGATTACGGTATTTAGATAATGCTCATTAATGGATACTAAAACTATTAGGTGTAATGTTTATGGATAACTTTACAATGAAGGGAATCAAGCTGACCAATCCCTTAACATGTAGGTTAATCCTGACACCTTTAAAAGTGAGGTAGTCACTGCAGATGGTGACTACAGCCATGAAATTAAAAGACGCTTACTCCTTGGAAGAAAAGTTATGACCAACCTAGATAGTATATTCAAAAGCAGAGACATTACTTTGCCGACTAAGGTCCGTCTAGTCAAGGCTATGGTTTTTCCTGTGGTCATGTATGGATGTGAGAGTTGGACTGTGAAGAAGACTGAGCGCCAAAGAATTGATGCTTTTGAACTGTGGTGTTGGAGAAGACTCTTGAGAATCCCTTGGACTGCAAGGAGATCCAACCAGTCCATCCTGAAGGAGATCAACCCTGGGATTTCTTTGGAAGGAATGATGTTGAAGCTGAAACTCCAGTACTTTGGCCACCTCATGAGAAGAGTTGACTCATTGGAAAAGACTCTGATGCTGGGAGGGGTTGGGGGCAGGAGGAGAAGGGGACGACCAAGGATGAGATGGCTGGATGGCATCATGGACTCGATGGACGCGAGTCTGAGTGAACTCNTGCTTTTGAACTGTGGTGTTGGAGAAGACTCTTGAGAATCCCTTGGACTGCAAGGAGATCCAACCAGTCCATCCTGAAGGAGATCAACCCTGGGATTTCTTTGGAAGGAATGATGTTGAAGCTGAAACTCCAGTACTTTGGCCACCTCATGAGAAGAGTTGACTCATTGGAAAAGACTCTGATGCTGGGAGGGGTTGGGGGCAGGAGGAGAAGGGGACGACCAAGGATGAGATGGCTGGATGGCATCATGGACTCGATGGACGTGAATCTGAGTGAACTCTGGGAGTTGGTGATGAGCAGGGAGGCCTAGCGTGCTGCGATTCATGGGGTTGCAAAGAGTCGGACACGACTGAGCGACTAAACTGAACTGAGCTGAACCAACTGTACTTTCTTGATGTAACATAATGTTAAGGAGACAGCATCTCTTTTGTGGCATTCTTCAAACTCCTCCCCCAAATATTGAACCTGAATCAAATCAAGCCTTTAACACCAATTTCTAATGCATAGGAAATTCCTGAAGAGAAGGACTCAGTTTTATGATACCATGAGGAAGCAATTAATCATATACATGTTGCAGATATTCCACAGACTGCTCCACTGGTTTCTTCAACAAGTCAGAGGAATGAAAAATAAAAAAGATACTTTTCTAGATTCGGAGACTTACAAATAACTGAAAAGACCTAACAAATAGAGTTGAGTGGATTTGTTCTGATACTTATTTGAACCAAGTAAATTAAATAAGGGCTTCCCAGGTGGTGCTAGTGGTAAAGAACCTGCTTGCCAATGCAGGGGGTGAAATAAAGGATAATTTGAATGTGGACTGAGAATTGATCATAGCAAAGAATTGTTAATTTTGTTAGCTTTGATAATGGCACTGAGGTTAAATACCCTTACCTTTGTAGATGCACCCTGAAGTAGTTAAGGGTGAAATTACATGACATCTTGAATTTGCTTTAAAACATTCGAGAAACAGAGGAGGGAGGAAACTGATGAAATAAATATGACAAAATATTGACAGGTGTTAAAGGTAGAGGATGTGTATATGACAGTTTCCTGTACTGATGCACTTTTGTTGTTTGAAACTTTCACAATGAAATATATCTTAAAGCATCTTTTAGTTAAGGTGCACAAAAGTGACACCTGTGTAAAAGGTATGGACTGTAAAAGTTTAGAGTTGAAGCACTTTGAGAGAAGAAACCAAGTTCCTTAATTTAATAAAAATCCCATCAAAACATGTGCACTTGACTGTTCTGGTGAACATCACAAACCTGGGAAGATAAAAAATTTAGACCAAAACTCTGTGAAGTTATTATAGTAAGTAGAATAGGAAGGTATAAGAACACAGAAAGTGAAGAAATGAATTAAACTCGTGGTGTTGATATTTTAAGGTAACTGTTATGTATACTTTCCCATACATTTTGTACTTACTGCATCTGTGTGAATTTTGTCTAGTGTACAGGAATTTGATGTACTCTGAAGAATCAGTTGTGCTAAACTATAACTGAAATTTTGTAAGGAATCAATCAGATTACAATCATTGTTTAAATGGTCAAGAAAAATGGGTTTCCAAAATTTTTTTAGAATCAGATACATGACTTAGTAAACTGAACATTAAAGTAAAAATAGTTATGTTTTTCACTAGATACACAAAGGTCCTTGGAGACTTATTGAGTTAATCTATACATGGTATTGCAAATATGGGCTTCCTTGGTGACTCAGTGGTAAAGAATCCACCTGCCAAGCAGGAGAAGCATGTTTGATCCCTGGGTTGGAAAGATACCCTGGAGTAGAAAATGGTAGCCCACTCCAGTATTCTTGCCTGGGAAAATCCCATGGACAGAGGAGCTTGACAGGATATAGTCCATACAGTCACAAAAGAGTTAGACATGAGGGAGCAACTAAGCAACAATTGCAAATATACTGAGATAATTAGTATTTTAAAGAGTTTTAGTTTTTTACTAAAAGAAGAGACATATCCTCTACCATGAAAATTGAACTGCTGGATTTCATTTTGCTGATGAGTTCTTTTTCAGATTTACATTCATTTGTTAGAAATTTAGTATCTTACCTCCAAGACTGAGAAGGCCCAGAATCATGACATTATATATTTGCAACTTGATATAAATTGATTTGGTTGTTCAGTGTTCATTTAAAGTACATGGCATTGTGTGTGTCTATATCTTGTTCATGTAGACTAGCATCTTCTTTAGGAAATGGCTGTCTTTGCAGCATGTATCACTGGACTGATAAGTATGATGACACTGATGAAAAAAGATGTCACTAAGTTATGTTGATGGGCAGTGTATCTCATGGGATAATACAAGCAATGTTTCTTAACTACAGGATTTGATGGATATATTTTTATTATACTAAGGTGAAAAATACAGATATTACTTGTCCAGTCACATGTCTTTTCTAAAAGAGCTGTGTTTCATAATTAAGAGTCTTAAGGACAAGCCAAAAAATATATGCTTGCTAATCTACTTTACATTTTAGGAATCCTAACAGTTGAACATAAAGTTTCCCCCTCCTTACCCCTCAAAGATACCATCCTAGTGCTGCCTGCTCAAAAAGAGGTCTTCTTAATTCTCACAACTATAACATATTTTTAATCCCTTGAGAGAACACCAGTCTCAGGCAAATATGTCACATCTAAGATTGTTGTGATGGGCTTCTTTCAGATGTAAGCAGCTATGTTTATGACTTCAAAAGTAAGTGGCCATTTGAGCCTGGGTCATATTAGTGTGCTTAAATCCAGAAAGAGCTTTGCAAAAAAAAAAGGAAAATAATTCATCTCTTTCTTTTTCCTTTTGGCATCTTTTACCCTAAATAATGCCCATGCTCGTGTGATTTTCCAGCTCTCTCACAAAACCTGTTCTCTGGAACTTACTATTTACTGACACATTTTCTACTGAAAACATGGCTGCATTTCTTGCTTTCACACACAGGATGCCAGTTCCTGAAGTTTCTGTTTGTCTTAGATGTCTGGTATCAGAATGACAAGACTGTTTCTATTAAACCGTTACAATGTATCATACTGTATAATAGCAGAAAATCAATGTGATTGCATGTCCTTCATTTATTTCTAGAAAAATTGCTTTATACTGTGTGATTTCCAGTAAGATTTGTCATTTATTAAGCACTTGCTAATTTTCTACCAAATTCTTACTTTTTCTAAGATCAGTTTCCTTCCATGATTCCAGTTGCCCTTCATGTTGCTATCAATGCATTTTGAACAATTTCTGATGTTATATTTAATACATTCCAAAGCAGACAACCGGAAGAATAAAAGTTCTAATGCCCAAGATGTATGGAAAGTATTTTAAGGACTATTTTTTAAACATGGATCCCTGCATTTTCATATTATAGTGGGTCCTGTCAGTTATGTAGCCATACCGAGCAAGGGTAACTATTTAAATGACACTCTAACCTACTAGTTAATTTTGCTTGTTTGTGACTATATATGGGGTTTCCCTGGTGATTCAGATGGTAAAGAAGCTGCCTTCAATACTGAAGACTCAGGTTTGATCCCTGGGTCAGGAAGATCTCCTGGAGAAGAGAATGGCAACCCACTCTAGTATTCTTGCCTGGAGAATTCCTTGGAAAGAGGAACTTGGTGGCCTACAGCCCATGGGGTTGCAAAGAGTCAAACACGACTGAGCAACTAACACTTACTCACTTATGACTGTATGTAATGGATACACACACTTACAGTACTTTTCTTGTGTCTGGTTCCTTTAATTCAGTGATTGTGCATTCTTGCATATGATCATGTAGTTGTAGGTTGTTTACTCTCATTATTATAGAGCAAGAAATTTCTGTGTTCAATCACCAGAATTCTGTTTTAGTAGAGCTAGNTGAGTTAATCTATACATGGTATTGAAAATATGGGCTTCCTTGGTGACTCAGTGGTAAAGAATCCACCTGCCAAGCAGGAGAAGCATGTTTGATCCCTGGGTTGGAAAGATACCCTGGAGTAGAAAATGGTAGCCCACTCCAGTATTCTTGCCTGGGAAAATCCCATGGACAGAGGAGCTTGACAGGATATAGTCCATACAGTCACAAAAGAGTTAGACATGAGGGAGCAACTAAGCAACAATTGCAAATATACTGAGATAATTAGTATTTTAAAGAGTTTTAGTTTTTTACTAAAAGGAGAGACATATCCTCTACCATGAAAATTGAACTGCTGGATTTCATTTTGCTGATGAGTTCTTTTTCAGATTTACATTCATTTGTTAGAAATTTAGTATCTTACCTCCAAGACTGAGAAGGCCCAGAATCATGACATTATATATTTGCAACTTGATATAAATTGATTTGGTTGTTCAGTGTTCATTTAAAGTACATGGCATTGTGTGTGTCTATATCTTGTTCATGTAGACTAGCATCTTCTTTAGGAAATGGCTGTCTTTGCAGCATGTATCACTGGACTGATAAGTATGATGACACTGATGAAAAAAGATGTCACTAAGTTATGTTGATGGGCAGTGTATCTCATGGGATAATACAAGCAATGTTTCTTAACTACAGGATTTGATGGATATATTTTTATTATACTAAGGTGAAAAATACAGATATTACTTGTCCAGTCACATGTCTTTTCTGAAAGAGCTGTGTTTCATAATTAAGAGTCTTAAGGACAAGCCAAAAAATATATGCTTGCTAATCTACTTTACATTTTAGGAATCCTAACAGTTGAACATAAAGTTTCCCCCTCCTTACCCCTCAAAGATACCATCCTAGTGCTGCCTGCTCAAAAAGAGGTCTTCTTAATTCTCACAACTATAACATATTTTTAATCCCTTGAGAGAACACCAGTCTCAGGCAAATATGTCACATCTAAGATTGTTGTGATGGGCTTCTTTCAGATGTAAGCAGCTATGTTTATGACTTCAAAAGTAAGTGGCCATTTGAGCCTGGGTCATATTAGTGTGCTTAAATCCAGAAAGAGCTTTGCAAAAAAAAAAGGAAAATAATTCATCTCTTTCTTTTTCCTTTTGGCATCTTTTACCCTAAATAATGCCCATGCTCGTGTGATTTTCCAGCTCTCTCACAAAACCTGTTCTCTGGAACTTACTATTTACTGACACATTTTCTACTGAAAACATGGCTGCATTTCTTGCTTTCACACACAGGATGCCAGTTCCTGAAGTTTCTGTTTGTCTTAGATGTCTGGTATCAGAATGACAAGACTGTTTCTATTAAACCGTTACAATGTATCATACTGTATAATAGCAGAAAATCAATGTGATTGCATGTCCTTCATTTATTTCTAGAAAAATTGCTTTATACTGTGTGATTTCCAGTAAGATTTGTCATTTATTAAGCACTTGCTAATTTTCTACCAAATTCTTACTTTTTCTAAGATCAGTTTCCTTCCATGATTCCAGTTGCCCTTCATGTTGCTATCAATGCATTTTGAACAATTTCTGATGTTATATTTAATACATTCCAAAGCAGACAACCGGAAGAATAAAAGTTCTAATGCCCAAGATGTATGGAAAGTATTTTAAGGACTATTTTTTAAACATGGATCCCTGCATTTTCATATTATAGTGGGTCCTGTCAGTTATGTAGCCATACCGAGCAAGGGTAACTATTTAAATGACACTCTAACCTACTAGTTAATTTTGCTTGTTTGTGACTATATATGGGGTTTCCCTGGTGATTCAGATGGTAAAGAAGCTGCCTTCAATACTGAAGACTCAGGTTTGATCCCTGGGTCAGGAAGATCTCCTGGAGAAGAGAATGGCAACCCACTCTAGTATTCTTGCCTGGAGAATTCCTTGGAAAGAGGAACTTGGTGGCCTACAGCCCATGGGGTTGCAAAGAGTCAAACACGACTGAGCAACTAACACTTACTCACTTATGACTGTATGTAATGGATACACACACTTACAGTACTTTTCTTGTGTCTGGTTCCTTTAATTCAGTGATTGTGCATTCTTGCATATGATCATGTAGTTGTAGGTTGTTTACTCTCATTATTATAGAGCAAGAAATTTCTGTGTTCAATCACCAGAATTCTGTTTTAGTAGAGCTAGTGTGGGGCCCAATAATTTGTCTAACAAGTCTGGGAGAGTCATGTTGATGCTGATGGTCAGGGAACATGAAATGGTGGTCTAGTTAAGGAGATAAAAAAGTAAATAAACACTTCTAATGCAAAAATAAATGCTACCATGCTCTAGGGACATAAAGGAAGGAAAATAAAAAAAGAACCCAGAGTGATAGTGATGGTGGTAACATCCTCGCTGAAATAACCACTGTGCTGAATTTGGAATGTTAGCTATAGAGGAAAAGGTGATTCTAGGCAGAGAAAAAACTTTGTGGAAGCTTTGGTAGATGATTAGCAAGCCACTTTTAGGGTATTGCAGCAGTTCCACTTGGCAGGAACACTAAATGAAGTTATAGAGAAACCTGGTGACTCAGCGATCAAGAACCTGACTGCAATCCAGGAGACGCAAGAGATGAATATTCTATCCCTGTGTCTGAAAGATGAACTGGAGGAGGGAATGGCTACCTGCTCCAGTATTCTTGTCTGGAGAATCTGATGGATTAAGGAGCCTGCCAGGATACAGTCCATAGGGTCACAAAGAATTGGCCACAGCTGAATTAACTGAGCATGCAGGCATGCATGCAGAGACAACCAGAGAATAAAAGGAAAAGCAGAATGTCTTGAAGTGACTAATTTAATATACTGAAAGTCCAGCATCAGATGAATGAATGTATCTCATAGTCTAAATTTACATCCAAGTAATGGAGGGTATTTGCCCATACAGAAAAATGAAATTATTTACATTAGAAAAGATTGTCATAAAATTCCTGTTTTTCTCTGTAACATTTAACTCAGGAAAAAATTACTCTTCCAAATGGATTTATGCCTCACTTTTAAAACAAGATATACATTTTCTTTCTTTTCTAAAGCAAACTATGAAAAGTGAAAAGTGAAATCGTTCAGTCGTGTCTGACTCTTTGTGACCCCCATGGACTGTAGCCTACCAGGCTCCTCTGTCCATGGGATTTTCCAGGCAATAGTACTGGAGTCAGGGAAGGCAATGGCACCCCACCCCAGTACTCTTGCCTGGAAAATCCAATGGACGGAGTAGCCTGGTGGGCTGCAGTCCATGGGGTCGCTAACAGTCGGACAGACTGAGTGACTTCACTTTCACTTTTCTCTTTCATGCATTGGAGAAGGAAATGGCAACCCACTCCAGTGTTCTTGCCTGGAGAGTCCCAGGGATGGGGGAGCCTGGTGGGCTGCCATCTATGGGGTCACACAGAGTCGGACACGACTAAAGTGACTTAGCAGCAGCAGCAGTACTGGAGTGGAGTGCCATTTCCTTCTCCAGGGAATCTTCCCAACCCAGGGATTGAACCTGGGTCTCCCACAATGTAGACAGACACTTTACCATCTGAGCCACCAGGGAAGTCCAAAACAAACTATATAGCCACATAAAGGATAATAAGAATAATGTAATCATAATACTTTTGAGTACCTGGCTTTGCTTCATTTAATCCTACCTAAAATCCTATGAAGTATGTGTTATTTCCCTTTTATAGATGTTTTATGAATGATAGAATGAGATATAGAAGCTTAAGCAATTTGGTAAGGGCCATTCAGTTAAATTTGGGACCCAGGTCTAATTCCAAGGCCACACTCAAGCAACAAGTTTGTTTTCTTTGTGTTTCATGTTGAGCATAACATGATAGAACTGTGGTCTGGAGCCATGAAATGGTCCTTTAGGCAAGATCTATCAGGATTCATCTTTGGAAGAATCTCAACCTTACCTTCATAGAGTTAGCAGTATGGTAGGCAAAAAGATATGACTACAAATGGGTGTAATAAATCATTACAGTGAACAATTGCTGTCTCTTATACACATCTAGATGTGTATAAGAGACAGGNTTTTTATGAATGATAGAATGAGATATAGAAGCTTAAGCAATTTGGTAAGGGCCATTCAGTTAAATTTGGGACCCAGGTCTAATTCCAAGGCCACACTCTTAAGCAACAAGTTTGTTTTCTTTGTGTTTCATGTTGAGCATAACATGATAGAACTGTGGTCTGGAGCCATGAAATGGTCCTTTAGGCAAGATCTATCAGGATTCATCTTTGGAAGAATCTCAACCTTACCTTCATAGAGTTAGCAGTATGGTAGGCAAAAAGATATGACTACAAATGGGTGTAATAAATCATTACAGTGAACAATTGGGCACTACTATATCAGAGGACAGTTCTACTTGATGAAAAGAGTACAAGTATACAGAAATAATTTAGAAACACTATGAGGTACAAGTTGAGTATTTCAATCCATGTAGNTATGGTAGGCAAAAAGATATGACTACAAATGGGTGTAATAAATCATTACAGTGAACAATTGGGCACTACTATATCAGAGGACAGTTCTACTTGATGAAAAGAGTACAAGTATACAGAAATAATTTAGAAACACTATGAGGTACAAGTTGAGTATTTCAATCCATGTAGGTATTTAGCAAGCAAAGAGAAAAGGCTTAGACAGGGGGAAGATTTTGAACAAAAGCTCTGTATGTTCTAGGAACTGAAAACAGTTCCATCTAGTTGAGGAATGAGGTAAATCAGAAAGAAAATAAAACTGAAAAGGTGAATAGCTTACCTAATGGAAGGTCCTCTATGCCATGTAAAGTCATAGGAACTTTGTTACTGACAAGGGAAAGATTAAACAGGGGAGTCACATGATAATATTTACCTTTAAAAAATGTTTTTGAAATATAGTTGATTTACAATATTTTGTTAGTTTCAGGTGTACTGCATAGTAATTATTTTTTCAGACTATTATATGCAGAGTACATCATGAGAAATGCTGGGTTGGAGGAAGCACAGGCTGGAATCAAGATTGCCGGGAAAAATATCA
>SJYX01000391.1:120257-139280 GCA_006410675.1 Oreotragus oreotragus | reverse complement strand
ATGCTTTTGAACTGTAGTGTTGGAGAAGACTCTTGAGAGTCCCTTGGACTGCAAGGAGATCCAACCAGTCCATTCTGAAGGAGATCAGCCCTGGGATTTTTGGAAGGAATGATGTTAAAGCTGAAACTCCAGTACTTTGGCCACCTCATGAGAAGAGTTGACTCACTGGAAAAGACTCAGATGCTGGGAGGGATTGGGGGCAGGAGGAGAAGGGGGCTACCAAGGATGAGATGGCTGGATGGCATCACGGACTCGATGGACATGAGTCTGAGTGAACTCCAGGAGTTGATGATGGACAGGGAGACCTGGCGTGTTGCAATTCATGGGGTCACAAAGAGTCAGACACGACTGAGTGACTGAACTGAACTGAAGGCTAGAGATACAAATTTAGGAGTCTTCAGGATAGTCTTCCTATCAAAAGCCAGAAAACCAAATGAGATCATAAGGGAGTAAATATAAATAGGGAAAAAGGGAGATTTGAAGACTGAGATGTACAGCTTTCCGATGTTTAGATGACGGGTTGGTGGGGGGTTTGAAGACTGAGATGTACAGCTTTCCGATGTTTAGATGACGGGTTGGTAGGGAGAAAACATAAAAGAGACTGAGAAGACACTTTCAGAGATGAGGAAGGGAAATGAGAAGTGTCCTGGAAGCCAAGGGAAGAATGTGTTGCAATGAGGTGGACTGGTGGCCTTTGTGAAATGGTGGTGAAAAGGAAGGAAATTAAGGATGGAGGAATAACCACTGTATTTAGCAATATGGAGGCTGTTGGTGACCTTTTGTGAAGGGGCTGAGGGGAAAGCCTAATTTGAATAGTCTCTAAAGAGAAGAGGAAGAGAGTCATTGAGTCTAGGAAGTATAGACAAGGAGAGGAAGAATTTTACTCTAAGAGGAAATGAGGTGCTTGCTGGAGGCAGAGGTGGATTAAGGATTTTTAAGATCACAGATATTTACATGCCACTGAGCAAGAGAAAATTGATGATGCAGGAAAGAGAGAGGACAGTGAATGAAGCAATGATCTTTGTCAGCAAGAGGGGTTTGGATTTGGTGCACAAGTGGCGGACTTCAGTTTATCTGAGTGTCAATAGTTCATCTTTCCTTCTTTCTTCCTTTCCTCCTTCCCCTCATCCATTCCTTTCTTCTTCTTATATTTTAATGTTAGAGTTTTAAAACAGAATATTGTTCACACAATTGACAAAAGGGCTGGGAAGCTGATGGGAAAGGAAGAAGGGCAGGCAATTCAGAGATTAGCAAGAACAGGAAGCAACAAACCCTAGGGCTAAAGCAGCAGGGTTGTTCAGTCCCCGAATCATGTCTGATTCTTTGTGACCCCATGAACTGGGACACCAGGCTTCCCAGTCCATCTCCAACTCTTGTCCATTGAGTCAGTGATGCCATCCAACCATCTCATCCTCTGTCATCGCCTTCTCCTCTCAACTTCAATATTTCCCAGTATCAGGGTCTTTCCAATGAATCTGTTCTTCACATCAGGTAGCCAAAGTATTGGAGTTTCAGCTTCAGTATCAGTCCTTCCAGTGAATATTCAGGACTGATTTCCTTTGGGAATTGACTGGCTGGATCTCCTTGCAAACCAAGGGACTCTCAAAAGTCTTCTCCAACACTACATCTCAAAAGCTTCAATTCTTGGCCACTCTGCTTTATTTATAGTCCAACTCTCACATCCATACATGCTACTGGAAAAACCATACTTTGACTAGATGGACCTCTGTTGATAATGTCTCTGCTTTTTAATATGCTGTCTAAGTTGATCATAGCTCTTCTTCCAAGGAGCAAATGTCTCAATTTCATGGTTGCAGTCACCATATGCAGTGATTTTGGAGCCCCAAAATATAAAATCTCTCACTGTTTCCTTTGTTTCCCAGTCTATTTGCCATGAAGTAATGGGACCAGATGCCAGGATCTTAGTTTTCTGAATGTTGAGTTTTAAGCCAACTTTTTCACTCTCCTCTTTCACTTTTAAAAGAGTCTCTTTAGTTCCTCTTTGCTTTCTTCCATAAGGATGGTGTCATCTGCATATCTGAAGTTATTGATTTTTCTCCCAGCAATCTTGATTCCAGCCTGTGCTTCATCCAGCCTGGCATTTCAAATAATGCACTCTGCATATAAGTTAAATAAGCAGGGTAACAATATACAGCCTTGATGTACTCCTTTCCTAATTTTGAACCAGTATGTTGTTCATATCCTGTTCTAACTGTTGCTTCTTGACCTGCATTCAAGTTTCTCAGGAGGCAGGTAAGGTGGGCCAGTATTCCTATCTCTTGAAGAATTTTGCACAGTTTGTTGTGATCCACACAGTCAAAGGCTTTAGCATAGTCATTAAAGCAGTAGTAGTTGTTTTTCTGGAATTCTCTTGATTTTTCTATAATCCAATGGATGTTGGCAATTTGATCTCTGGTTCCTATGCCTTTTCTAAATCCAGCTTGAACATATAGAAGTTCTCAGTTCATGTTCTGTTGAAACCTAGCTTGGAGAATTTTGAACATGACCTTGCTAGCATGTGAAATGAGCACAGTTGTGTAGTAGTTTGAACATTCTTTGGCACTGCCTTTCTTTGGATTGGAATGAAAGCTTTCCAGGGTCCAGCCCCGGTGGATCCAGGGAATTCGAAGCCGGGATGGAGTCAGCAAGGAGAGATTAATTTATTTAGAAATATAAGGAGAGATTAGGAAAGAATAGTGTAGAGGAGAAAATAGAGGAGAAAAGAGGCTGAAATTCCTTGGTTTACATAGAAAGCCAATAAAGTTCCTAGACAAGGAACTTGCACCGTCTACGTAGGCCACAGGCACCTGCTTGAATAGCTGAGGGTGCCTCCCCTTGGGCTCCCTCTCACATGGGTCTTAGAAACCCAAGCAAATAAGTAGACACGGTGAGCCTCTATGCTCCCAATGGGAATTCAGCCTGAAAAGGGAGAAAAAAACGACATGATGGAGCCAAGCATTGGTGCAAGACCCACAACTTTATTTTCAAAGGCAGCTTATATACCCCAAGTTGTACATAATAATTGAATATGCAGAGTTATGCAGGGGCAGCAGTCCTGACCCTTATTGAAACCAGGCTTTCTTTTTGCATACCTTTCCATATACAAAAGATCTTAGGTGATTTTACATCATCTTCTAGCCAGGGGGCCTGTTAACATTTTTATGGCTCTTTTCCTAGATAAATATCTATCAACCAGAAAACTCATTTTCCCTTGAAGTGTTTTTTCTTTAATGTGCATCATCCTTAAAGTGCTAAATAAAGTTACATTCCTATAGAACAAAGGTGCAGTGGGTTACAACAAAGAAAATACTTAACTCAAAGATCTAATGTTGCTAATACCAGGGCTACTACCTGTTTTTTCTACATACCAACTATATCAACAAATAAAAGATATGAAAACTTGGCAGCAAGTACTGGCTCAACAATGAAACCCTCAATCAGTCTTATTCTAATGATTTTGGCTCCTCGGAAGCTCCTAGGATGTTTTAAGCTTCCTGTGCCTCTCATAGTCGGAAGGCCACAAACAATCACATGCGTAGCTGTAAGAGTCCGGATAACCCTGTCAGGCAGGCTAGAAAGCTATCAGAGGGGTTTTTGGATTGAAACACTCTTATTATGCCCAGGAGACTTATTATCTAAAAGCTCTAAATTAACTTTTTCCAGAAAAAGGTGGTGGAGGGACAGCCCCCTGTTAATGTTAGAAGTGTAGGTGGAAAGCATAACACAGTAAAGCAGGCAGACTCTGGTTTGGGGGTAGATGCTCAAGAAAGTCCAGGGGGAACCCTGAGGCCTTATCCTGCCTTTGTGTTTGTCAGGCCCCCTCCTCATGACCTTTGCCTCAGGCGGGATTCCCCATGCTGGCTCCCGGCAAAAACCGATCTTTTCCAGTGCTGTGGCCACTGCTGAGTTTTTCAAATTTGCTGGCATATTGAGCACAGCTCTTTAACAGCATCATCTTTTAGGATTTGAAATAACTCAGCTGAAATCTACCCCCTCCACTAGCTTTGTTCATAGAGATGCTTCCTAAGGCCCACTTGATATCACATTCCAGGATGTCTGGCTCTAGGTGAGTGGTCACACCACTGTGGTTATCCAGGTCATTAAGACCTTTTTTGNATAGTGATGCTTTCTAAGGCCCACTTGACTTCACATTCCAGGATGTCTGGCTCTAGGTGAGTGGTCACACCACTGTGGTTATCCAGGTCATTAAGACCTTTTTTGTTTATTTCTTCTGTGTATTCTTGCCACCTCTTCTTAATCTCATCTCCTTCTTTTAGGTCCTTACCATTTCTGTCCTTTATTGTACCCACCTTTGCATGAAATATTTCCCTCTTATCTCTAATTTTCTTGAAGCAATCTCTAGTCTTTCTCATTCTGTTGTTTTCCTATATTTATTTTCATTGTTCACTGAAGAAAAGTTTTCTTGTCTCTCCTTGCTGTTCTTTGGAACTCTGCATTCAGATGGGTGTATCTTTTCTCCTTTGCCTTTCACTTCTTTTCTCACTATTTGTAAGGCCTTCTCAGATAACCATCTTGTCCCTTTGCATTTCTTTTTCTTGGGGATGGTCTTGATCACTGCCTCTTGTGCAGTTATGAACCTCTGTCCATAGTTCTTCTGGCACTCTGTCTATCAGATCTAATCCCTTGAATCTATTTGTTACTTCCACTGTATAATCATAAGGGACTTGATTTGGGTCATATTTGAATGGCTTAGTGGTTTTCCCTGCTTTCTTCAATTTAAGTCTGCATTTGGCAATAAGGAGTTTGTGATCTGAGCCACGGTCAGCTCCTGGTCTTGTTTTTGCTGACTGTATAGAGCATCTCCATCTTTGGCAACAAGGAGTACAATCAATCTGATTTTGGTATTGACCATTTGATGATGTCCATGTGTAGAGTTGTCTTTTGCATTGTTGGAAGAGGATGTTTGTTATGACCAGTGTGTTCTCTTGGCAAAACTCTATTAGCTTTTGTCCTGCTTCATTTTGTACTCCAAGGCCAAACTTGCCTGTTAACCTGGTATATCTTGACTTCCTACTTTTGCATGTATATATTAGTTGGCCACAAAGTTCATTTGAGTTTTCTGTACTATGTATGAACTTTTTTTGGCCAACCCAGTGCAACGACTCTTTCATAATAGGAGCTGAAGGCATCTTTTTCCACCTTCCCCTTTGGGAAATATCTCTCAAAGCTTTGATTTCTAGAATGATAAAGAAACTATTCTTCTAAAGAGAATTTTGCCACCAAGTCTTATCTTTGGATTTCCTTTCAGTTGTTGCTGTTCAGTCACTCAATCATGTCTGACTCTTTGTGACCCCATGGACTGAAACACATTTTTTTTTTGTCCTTCACCATCTCCTGGAGCTTGCTCAAACTCATTTCCGTTGAGTCAGCGATGATATACAACAATCTTGTCCTCTGTCATCCCCTTCTACTACTGCCTTCAGTCTTTGACAGCTTCAAGGTCTTTTCCAATGAGTTGGCTCTTCCCATCAGATGGCCAAAGTATCGGAGCTTCAGCTTCAGCATCAGTCCTTCCAATAAATATCTGGAGTTGATTTACTTTAGGATTGAATGGTTTGATCTCCTTCCAGTCCAAGGGACTCTTAAGCATCTTCTCCAACACTACTGTTCAGAAGCATCAATCCTTTGGTGCTCGGCCTCCTTTATGGTCCAGCTCTCACATCCATACCTGACTACTGGTAAAATCATAGCTTGGATTATTCAGATCTTTGTTGCAAAGTTATGTCTCTGCTTTTAATGCATTGCCTAAGTTTGTCACAGCTTTTCTTCCAAGGAGCAAGCATCTTTTAATTTCATGGCTGCAATCACCATCCACAGTTATTTTGGAACNGAAGGCTGAGTGCCGAAGAATTGATGCTTTTGAACTGTGGTGTTGGAGAAGGCTCTTGAGAGTCCCTTGGACTGCAAGGAGATCCAACCAGTCCATTCTGAAGGAGATCAACCCTGGGGTTTCTTTGGAAGGAATGATGCTAAAGCTGAAACTCCAGTACTTTGGCCACCTCATGAGAAGAGTTGACTCACTGGAAAAGACTCAGATGCTGGGAGGGATTGGGGGCAGGAGGAGAAGGGGGCTACCGAGGATGAGATGGCTGGATGGCATCACGGACTCGATGGACATGAGTCTGAGTGAACTCCAGGAGTTGATGATGGACAGGGAGGCCTGGCGTGTTGTAATTCATGGGGTCACAAAGAGTCGGACACGACTGAGTGACTGAACTGAACTGAAGGCTAGAGATACAAATTTAGGAGTCTTCAGGATAGTCTTCCTATCAAAAGCCAGGAAACCAAATGAGATCATAAGGGAGTGAATATAAATAGGGAAAAAGGGGGATTTGAAGACTGAGATGTACAGCTTTCCGATGTTTAGATGACGGGTTGGTGGGGGGTTTGAAGACTGAGATGTACAGCTTTCCGATGTTTAGATGACGGGTTGGTAGGGAGAAAACATAAAAGAGACTGAGAAGACACTTTCAGAGATGAGGAAGGGAAATGAGAAGTGTCCTGGAAGCCAAGGGAAGAATGTGTTGCAATGAGGTAGACTGGTGGCCTTTGTGAAATGGTGGTGAAAAGGAAGGAAATTAAGGATGGAGGAATAACCACTGTATTTAGCAATATGGAGGCTGTTGGTGACCTTTTGTGAAGGGGCTGAGGGGAAAGCCTAATTTGAATAGTCTCTAAAGAGAAGAGGAAGAGAGTCATTGAGTCTAGGAAGTATAGACAAGGAGAGGAAGAATTTTACTCTAAGAGGAAATGAGGTGCTTGCTGGAGGCAGAGGTGGATTAAGGATTTTTAAGATCACAGATATTTACATGCCACTGAGCAAGAGAAAATTGATGATGCAGGAAAGAGAGAGGACAGTGAATGAAGGAATGATCTTTGTCAGCAAGAGGGGTTTGGATTTGGTGCACAAGTGGCGGACTTCAGTTTATCTGAGTGTCAATAGTTCATCTTTCCTTCTTTCTTCCTTTCCTCCTTCCCCTCATCCATTCCTTTCTTCTTCTTATATTTTAATGTTAGAGTTTTAAAACAGAATATTGTTCACACAATTGACAAAAGGGCTGGGAAGCTGATGGGAAAGGAAGAAGGGCAGGCAATTCAGAGATTAGCAAGAACAGGAAGCAACAAACCCTAGGGCTAAAGCAGCAGGGTTGTTCAGTCCCCGAGTCATGTCTGATTCTTTGTGACCCCATGAACTGGGACACCAGGCTTCCCAGTCCATCTCCAACTCTTGTCCATTGAGTCAGTGATGCCATCCAACCATCTCATCCTCTGTCATCGCCTTCTCCTCTCAACTTCAATATTTCCCAGTATCAGGGTCTTTCCAATGAATCTGTTCTTCACATCAGGTAGCCAAAGTATTGGAGTTTCAGCTTCAGTATCAGTCCTTCCAGTGAATATTCAGGACTGATTTCCTTTGGGAATTGACTGGCTGGATCTCCTTGCAAACCAAGGGACTCTCAAGAGTCTTCTCCAACACTACATCTCAAAAGCTTCAATTCTTGGCCACTCCGCTTTATTTATAGTCCAACTCTCACATCCATACATGCTACTGGAAAAACCATACTTTGACTAGATGGACCTCTGTTGATAATGTCTCTGCTTTTTAATATGCTGTCTAAGTTGATCATAGCTCTTCTTCCAAGGAGCAAATGTCTCAATTTCATGGTTGCAGTCACCATATGCAGTGATTTTGGAGCCCCAAAATATAAAATCTCTCACTGTTTCCTTTGTTTCCCAGTCTATTTGCCATGAAGTAATGGGACCAGATGCCAGGATCTTAGTTTTCTGAATGTTGAGTTTTAAGCCAACTTTTTCACTCTCCTCTTTCACTTTTAAAAGAGTCTCTTTAGTTCCTCTTTGCTTTCTTCCATAAGGATGGTGTCATCTGCATATCTGAAGTTATTGATTTTTCTCCCAGCAATCTTGATTCCAGCCTGTGCTTCATCCAGCCTGGCATTTCAAATAATGCACTCTGCATATAAGTTAAATAAGCAGGGTAACAATATACAGCCTTGATGTACTCCTTTCCTAATTTTGAACCAGTATGTTGTTCATATCCTGTTCTAACTGTTGCTTCTTGACCTGCATTCAAGTTTCTCAGGAGGCAGGTAAGGTGGGCCAGTATTCCTATCTCTTGAAGAATTTTGCACAGTTTGTTGTGATCCACACAGTCAAAGGCTTTAGCATAGTCATTAAAGCAGTAGTAGTTGTTTTTCTGGAATTCTCTTGATTTTTCTATAATCCAATGGATGTTGGCAATTTGATCTCTGGTTCCTATGCCTTTTCTAAATCCAGCTTGAACATATAGAAGTTCTCAGTTCATGTTCTGTTGAAACCTAGCTTGGAGAATTTTGAACATGACCTTGCTAGCATGTGAAATGAGCACAGTTGTGTAGTAGTTTGAACATTCTTTGGCACTGCCTTTCTTTGGATTGGAATGAAAGCTTTCCAGGGTCCAGCCCCGGTGGATCCAGGGAATTCGAAGCCGGGATGGAGTCAGCAAGGAGAGATTAATTTATTTAGAAATATAAGGAGAGATTAGGAAAGAATAGTGTAGAGGAGAAAATAGAGGAGAAAAGAGGCTGAAATTCCTTGGTTTACATAGAAAGCCAATAAAGTTCCTAGACAAGGAACTTGCACCGTCTACGTAGGCCACAGGCACCTGCTTGAATAGCTGAGGGTGCCTCCCCTTGGGCTCCCTCTCACATGGGTCTTAGAAACCCAAGCAAATAAGTAGACACGGTGAGCCTCTATGCTCCCAATGGGAATTCAGCCTGAAAAGGGAGAAAAAAACGACATGATGGAGCCAAGCATTGGTGCAAGACCCACAACTTTATTTTCAAAGGCAGCTTATATACCCCAAGTTGTACATAATAATTGAATATGCAGAGTTATGCAGGGGCAGCAGTCCTGACCCTTATTGAAACCAGGCTTTCTTTTTGCATACCTTTCCATATACAAAAGATCTTAGGTGATTTTACATCATCTTCTAGCCAGGGGGCCTGTTAACATTTTTATGGCTCTTTTCCTAGATAAATATCTATCAACCAGAAAACTCATTTTCCCTTGAAGTGTTTTTTCTTTAATGTGCATCATCCTTAAAGTGCTAAATAAAGTTACATTCCTATAGAACAAAGGTGCAGTGGGTTACAACAAAGAAAATACTTAACTCAAAGATCTAATGTTGCTAATACCAGGGCTACTACCTGTTTTTTCTACATACCAACTATATCAACAAATAAAAGATATGAAAACTTGGCAGCAAGTAACAGTCCTGACCCTTATTGAAACCAGGCTTTCTTTTTGCATACCTTTCCATATACAAAAGATCTTAGGTGGTTTTACATCATCTTCTGGCCAGGGGGCCTGTTAACATTTTTATGGCTCTTTTCGTAGATAAATATCTATCAACCAGAAAACTCATTTTCCCTTGAAGTGTTTTTTCTTTAATGTGCATCACCCTTAAAGTACTAAATAAAGTTACATTCCTATAGAACAAAGGTGCAGCGGGTTACAACAAAGAAAATACTTAACTCAAAGATCTAATGTTGCTAATACCAGGGCTACTACCTGTTTTTTCTACATACCAACTGTATCAACAAATAAAAGATATGAAAACTTGGCAGCAAGTATTGGCTCAATAATGAAACCCTCAATCAGTCTTATTCTAATGATTTTGGCTCCTCAGAAGCCCCTAGGATGTTTTAAGCTTCCTGTGCCTCTCATAGTCGGGAGGCCACAAACAATCACATGCGTAGCTGTAAGAGTCCGGATAACCCTGTCAGGCAGGCTAGAAAGCTATCAGAGGGGTTTTTGGATTGAAACACTCTTATTATGCCCAGGAGACTTATTATCTAAAAGCTCTAAAATAACTTTTTCCAGAAAAAGGTGGTGGAGGGACAGCCCCCTGTTAATGTTAGAAGTGTAGGTGGAAAGCATAACACAGTAAAGCAGGCAGACTCTGGTTTGGGGGGTAGATGCTCAAGAAAGTCCAGGGGGAGCCCTGAGGCCTTATCCCACCTTTGTGTTTGTCAGGCCCCCTCCTCATGACCTTTGCCTCGGGCGGGATTCCCCATGCTGGCTCCCGGCAAAAACCGATCTTTTCCAGTGCTGTGGCCACAGCTGAGTTTTTCAAATTTGCTGGCATATTGAGCACAGCACTTTAACAGCATCATCTTTTAGGATTTGAAATAACTCAGCTGAAATCACCCCCTCCACCAGCTTTGTTCATAGAGATGCTTCCTAAGGCCCACTTGATTTCACATTCCAGGATGTCTGGCTCTAGGTGAGTGGTCACACCACTGTGGTTATCCAGGTCATTAAGACCTTTTTTATTTCTTCTGTGTATTCTTGCCACCTCTTCTTAATCTCATCTCCTTCTTTTAGGTCCTTACCATTTCTGTCCTTTATTGTACCCACCTTTGCATGAAATATTTCCCTCGTATCTCTAATTTTCTTGAAGCAATCTCTAGTCTTTCTCATTCTGTTGTTTTCCTATATTTCTTTTCATTGTTCACTTAAGAAAAGTTTTCTTGTCTCTCCTTGCTATTCTTTGGAACTCTGCATTCAGATGGGTGGAACTTTTCTCCTTTGCCTTTCACTTCTTTTCTCACTATTTGTAAGGCCTTCTCAGATAACCATTTTGTCCCTTTGCATTTCTTTTTCTTGGGGATGGTTTTGATCACTGCCTCCTGTGCAATGTTATGAACCTCTGTCCATAGTTCTTCTGGCACTCTGTCTATCAAATCTAATCCCTTGAATCTATTTGTCACTTCCACTGTATTATCATAAGGGACTTGATTTAGGTCATATTTGAATGGCTTAGTGGTTTTCCCTGCTTTCTTCAATTTAAGTCTGAATTTGGCAATAAGGAGTTTGTGGTCTGAGCCACGGTCAGCTCCTGGTCTTGTTTTTGCTGACTGTATAGAGCATCTCCATCTTTGGCAACAAGGAGTACAATCAATCTGATTTTGGTATTGACCATTTGATGATGTCCATGTGTAGAGTTGTCTTCTGTATTGTTGGAAGAGGGTGTTTGTTATGACCAGTGGGTTCTCTTGGCAAAATTCTATTAGCCTTTGTCCTGCTTCATTTAGTACTCCAAGGCCAAACTTGCCTGTTAACCTGGTATATCTTGACTTCCTACTTTTGCATGTATATATTGGTTGGTCACAAAGTTCATTTGAGTTTTCTGTACTATGTATGAACTTTTTTTGGCCAACCCAGTGCAATGACTCTTTCATAATAGGAGCTGAAGGCATCTTTTTTCCACCTTCCCCTTTGGGAAATATCTCTCAAAGCTTTGATTTCTAGAATGATAAAGAAACTATTCTTCTAAAGAGAATTTTGCCACCAAGTCTTATCTTTGGATTTCCTTTCAGTTGTTGCTGTTCAGTCACTCAATCATGTCTGACTCTTTGTGACCCCATGGACTGAAACACATTTTTTTTTTGTCCTTCACCATCTCCTGGAGCTTGCTCAAACTCATTTCCGTTGAGTCAGCGATGATATACAACAATCTTGTCCTCTGTCATCCCCTTCTACTACTGCCTTCAGTCTTTGACAGCTTCAAGGTCTTTTCCAATGAGTTGGCTCTTCCCATCAGATGGCCAAAGTATCAGAGCTTCAGCTTCAGCATCAGTCCTTTCAATAAATATTTGGGGTTGATTTACTTTAGGATTGAATGGTTTGATCTCCTTCCAGTCCAAGGGACTCTTAAGCATCTTCTCCAACACTACTGTTCAGAAGCATCAATCCTTTGGTGCTCAGCCTCCTTTATGGTCCAGCTCTCACATCCATACCTGACTACTGGTAAAACCATAGCGTGGATTATCCAGATCTTTGTTGCAAAGTTATGTCTCTGCTTTTAATGCATTGCCTAAGTTTGTCACAGCTTTTCTTCCAAGGAGCAAGCATCTTTTAATTTCATGGCTGCAATCACCATCCACAGTTATTTTGGAACGCAAGAAAATAAAGTATGTCACAGTTTCCACTGTTTTCCCATCTATTTGTCATGAAGTGATGGGACCAGATGCCATGATTTTAGTTTTTTGAGTGTTGAGTCTTCAGCCAACTTTTTCGCTCTTCTCTTTCACTTTCATCAAGAGGCTCTTTAGTTCCCCTTTGCTTTCTTCCATAAGGGTGGTGTTATCTGCATATCTGAGGTTATTGATATTTCTCCTGGAAATCTTGATTCCAGTTTGTACTTCAACCAGCCCAACATTTCTTATTATGTACTCTGCATATAAGTTAAATAAGTAGAGTCACAATATGAAGCCTTGATGTACTCCTTTTCTAATTTTGAACCAGTGTGTTGTTCATGTCTGGTTCCAACTGTTGCTTCTTGATCTGCATACAGGTTTTTCAGGAGGCAGGTAAGGTGGGCTGATATTCCCATATTATGAATAATTTTCCACAGTTTGTTGTGATCCAAATGGTCAAAGGCTTTAGCATAGTCATAAAAACAGAAGTAGTTGTTTTTCTGATATTCCCTTGTTTTTTTCTATGATACTAATGGATGTTGGCAACTGGATCTCTGGTTCCTACGCCTTTTCTAAATCCAGCTTGAACATCTGGAAGTTCTCAGTTCATGTACTGTTGAAGCCTAGCTTGGAGGATTTTGAGCATTATCTTGCTAGCACATGAAATGAATGCAATTGTGTGGTAGTTTGAACATTCTNTGCCTTTTCTAAATCCAGCTTGAACATCTGGAAGTTCTCAGTTCATGTACTGTTGAAGCCTAGCTTGGAGGATTTTGAGCATTATTTTGCTAGCACATGAAATGAATGCAATTGTGTGGTAGTGTGAACATTCTTTGACATTTCCCTTCTTTGAGATTGAAATGAAAACTGACCTTTTCCAGCCCTGTGGCCACTGCTGAGTTTTCCAAATTTGCTGGCATATTGAATGCAACCCTTTCACAGCATCATCTTTTAGGATTTGAAATAGCTCAACTGTAATTCTATCACCTTTACTAGGTTTGTTCATAGTGATGTTTCCTAAGGCTCACTTGACTTCACATTCCAGGATGTCTTGCTCTAAGTGAGTGATCACACCATCACTGTTATCCATAATTAATTTCAGTCATCTTTATCAAAAGCAGCACAGACCCAAAGTTGACACAAAGGGGGAAGTTATCAGATATCACATTTTTTAAGGATTATTTCTCTGAAACCTCAGTCACTTTGGGATCCCCTGACAATATAGTGTTAATAGAGATGACTACAAAAATCAATAAACAAGTGTTTCCAACGGGGAAGGCAATGGCACCCCACCCCAGTACTCTTGCCTGGAAAATCCCACGGATGGAGGAGCCTGGTGGGCTGCAGTCCATGGGGTCGCTAACAGTCGGACAGACTGAGCAACTTCCCTTTCACTTTTCTCTTTCATGCATTGGAGAAGGAAATGGCAACCCACTCCAGTGTTCTTGCCTGGAGAATCCCAGGGACGGCGGAGCCTGGTGGGCTGCCGTCTACGGGGTCACACAGAGTCGTATATGACTGAAGTGACTTAGCAACAGCAGCAGTGTTTCCAAAAGAGCCTAAAGTCAATACCCTTTAATCTTTGCTCCTAAAATAAGATGTTACAGTTTTTCATAGATCTTGATGTAGAGTATTTTTAATTGCTGCACTGATATGCTAAGAGAGACTTATCTCTTGACAGTAATACCTGCTGTCAAGGTTAAGATTCATGCTCACAAAAGTGTGCATGATACCAAATAAACTTAATTTATATAATATGACCTAATTTGAAATTTGGGATAACTTTGTCTTGGAAAGACATACGTTCCTGAGCTAAGGATGACAGACTCCAATGCTTATATTGATAGATGGTCCCTGCTTTCAAAGCATTCATTGTCTAGTAGGGATTTCCTTTAATGAAAAGGTCTGCATAAATTATGATTCAGGAAGAAATAATCTATTTAATAAAAAGCTTTAAGTAAACAAATTGTATGACTTACTACAACTAATTTTTGTCTCTTCACTAAAATAGAATATGAATACTTTATTTGCTTAGAGTATAATTAAATTGCAATGGAATGAACAAAACTATTTTAGCAGGTCATCCTGGAATGAGAATCTGAATTTGTCACATATAATACAAGAGTGATTTTCAGCAAGCCATCAACTTGTGAATAATGATACCTGCTCTGTAGTATTCCATGGTAGATAACTAAGGAAATGCTTAAGAATTTTTCCCACTACCTGGTTCCACATCCAGAAATAGTTGATGATTCACATTCTTCTCTTCTATGGGAAATGCTTCACTTCTTAGCAATCAATTCTAGTTATCTGGTCTTTGGACAGTAATAAAAAATGATTTAAAAATATTTTCTGTGTTTCAGGATTTTTAATAATGTTATCCCCTGTCTAAATTAGTCAAATGAAAAAGGGTTTGTTTTGTGTTTTTAAATTATATATATAACTTACATGTATAATTTTTAATTTATATATACAATTGAGGGGAATTCTTTTTTCTCCTGATAACCAGACTTGTCCAGAAATTTCAAAACCAGAGGAAAGTTTATGGAAGCAAAAGCATTTTTTTTATTTCTTCATTCCTTAGCAGCACAATTACTATCTTTTTGATGTACTTTTCCTTTAATCATTTAATAAAAACTTTTCTTTATGTAATTTGAAATGATACCTTATATACATATGCAGTTTGGTATCTCATTTTTGGGGGTAACTTTACATTACATATATTTTTCCAGTCATTAAACACAGAGTAAAGTACCATTCCATTGTAGTGGAATGTAGTGTTAAAAAACAGAAACCAACAGAGTAAATTCAAACATCTAATTGACATTACTGAGTGAGTCAAGCAGCATCCTATCTAGCAAGTAGGAGATCTGAGGAGCTGTAAAAACTGGAAGATTTTTTACAGAGGGTGGGACAATGAAGTCATAAAAAAAGAAAGGATTATTTCAGCAAAGTGACCTTCCTTCAGAGGCAGGGCAGGGTCTCTCATTCAGATTACCTCAATAGTGCTGATTAGATAATCTCAGATTGCCTGGTTAATGGTCACATTTCTGGCAGTGGCTGAAACTGCAGTTAAGTCTTGGTTTGTTGTCATAGGTCAAGAAGTAACAGTTAGAACTGGACATGGAGCAACAGACTGGTTCCAAATCAGGAAAGGAGTACATCAAGGCTGTGTATTGTCACCCTGCTTATTTAACTTAGATGCAGAGTACATCATTTGAAATGCTAGGTTAGATGAAATACAAGCTGTAATCAAGAGTGCTGGGAGAAATATCAATAACCTCAGATATGCAGGTGACACCACTCTTATGGCAGAATATGAAGAAATAAAGAGCCTCTTGATGAAAGTGAAAGAGGAGAGTGAAAAAGTTGGCTTAAAACTCAACATTCAGAAAACTAAAATCATGGCATCCAGTCCCATCACTTCATGACAAATAGATGGGGAAACAATGGAAACAGTAAGAGACTTTATTTTGGGGGGCTCCAAAATCACTGTAGATGGTGACTGCAGCCATGAAATTAGAGACACTTGCTCCTTGGAAGAAGAGCTATGACCAACCTAGACAGCATATTAAAACGCATTACTTTCCAACAAAGGTGCATCTAGTCAAAGCTATGGTTTTTCCAGTAATCAGGTGTGGATGCGAGAGTTGAACTATAAATAAAGCTGAGCACTGAAGAATTGATGCTTTTGAACTGTGGTGTTGGATAAGACTCTTGAGAGTCCTTTGGACTGCAAGGAGATCCAACCAGTCCATCCTAAAGGCAATTTGTGATGCCCAGGGAAGCCTGGCTGCTGCAGTCAATGAGGTCACAAAGAGTCAGACACAGCTGAGCGACTGTACTGAACTGAACTTGTTGTCATAGGATTGACTGGTTTGATCTCCTTGCAGTCCAAGGACTCCCTGGAGTCTCGTCAAGAATTATTGTCATAGAGCTTAGCACAAGTGATTCCATTTTGAGCCTGTTTATTTTTTAACAGTAGAGATATATCATAATTATTTAAGAGGATTAAATTATTCCCTTAAATTTGGGCTCTTTGCTTGTATTCTACTTTCTTTATTATAATTAACACTGTAAATATGTTAGTGTATAAATGTATACACACTGTTGGATTGTTTTGTGATAATGGACATCCAGTAATATATTTACAGGTCAAAGTTTACAAACTTTTTGAAAGCACTTGATAAGTGCCAAACTGATTGCATCAGTAATAACCCAGGTATTATTTTATTTTAAGTGTTTGAAGAATAAAATAATAATATATATTATTTCAAGTCTCAGTTGTTTAAATAATAATGATATTGGAGATGTTCTAATATGCTTACTGGACACTTGAATTTCTTTTTTAGCAAATTGCTTGTGAAAGACCAAATTATTTTCTATTCTGTTTAGTAAATATTCCTTTAGCATTTTCTACGCGCCATCTGGAACAACAGAAGTTAGCATATAGAGATTCATAAAATGTAATCCCTATCTTCAAGGAATTCTAAATATCAAAGGAGAGAAGGAAGAAAAAGTATAATAATATCAATCATAGAAACAGAAATGATTTTAGTTAGAATAGAGGAAGGGGTAATTAATCTTTAAGACTAAGGAAATTTTTAAAGGATGAATACACATTTTCCAGGCATATAATTAAGGGAAGGGCTCTTTAAGAGCACACAAAAAGACTGGAAGTTTGGAAGAGCAAATATTCAGTACCTGCTGCTGCTGTTAAGGCACTTCAGTCGTGTCCAACTCTGTGCGACCCCATGGATGGCAGCACACCAGGATTCCCCATCCCTGGAATTCTGCAGGCAAGAACACTGGAGTAGGTTGCCATTTCCTTCACCAATGCCTGAAAGTGAAAAGTGAAATGAAGTTGCTCAGTCATGTCCGACTCTTCACAACCCCATGGACTGCAGCCTACCAGGCTCCTCCATCCATGGGATTTTCCAGGCAAAAGTACTGGAGTGGGGTGTGCCTTCTCCGATTCAGTACCTAATAGTTAGCAACTAATGGAGTATGCAGTGGGTCAAGAGGGGATAGAGTGGGCAGAGATGAAGATGGGAAGATGGAAAAGTTTATAAGAAGCAAATCGTGATGAACCTCAGNCTGTATGCAGGTCAGGGAGCAACAGTTACAACTGGACATGGAACAACAGACTGGTTCCAAATCTGTCTCTTATACACATCTAGATGTGTATAAGAGACAGGGGATAGAGTGGGCAGAGATGAAGATGGGAAGATGGAAAAGTTTATAAGAAGCAAATCGTGATGAACCTCAGTGTGATATTCCATGCTGAGCAATATTACTTGACCCTGAAGGTGATATGTAGCTTCTGAATTCAACCTTTTTACTAATAATTTGTGATTTCATAACTAAATAAGAAGATGGCAATTTAAGCTTTTAAAATTTCTCATCTGTAAACTAGAACAATCTGTTTATGTTTTTGCTATTCTCAATATGCTATGAAAAAACCAACACTGATTATGTGGTGTTACCTTGGAGACATGGAAATTACTTTAGGAAGCATACTGATTACCTTATCTATANGTATAATTAAATTGCAATGGAATGAACAAAACTATTTCAGCAGGTCATCCTGGAATGAGAATCTGAATTTGTCACATATAATACCAGAGTGATTTTCAGCAAGCCATCAACTTGTGAATAATGATATCTGCTCTGTAGTATTCCATGGCAGATAACTAAGGAAATGCTTAAGAATTTTTCCCACTACCTGGTTCCACATCCAGAAATATTTGATGATTCACATTCTTCCCTTCTATGGGAAATGCTTCACTTCTTAGCAATCAATTCTAGTTATCTGGTCTTTGGACAGTAATAAAAAATGATTTAAAAATATTTTCTGTGTTTCAGGATTTTTAATAATGTTATCCCCTGTCTAAATTAGTCAAATAAAAAAGGGTTTGTTTTGTGTTTTTAAATTATATATATAACTTACATATATAATTTTTAATTTATATATATAATTGAGGGGAATTCTTTTTTCTCCTGATAACCAGACTTGTCCAGAAATCTCAAAACCAGAGGAAAGTTTATGGAAGTAAAAACATTTTTCTTTATTTCTTCATTCCTTAGCAGCACCATTACCATCTTTTTGATGTGTTTGTTTTGTGTTTTTAAATTATATATATAACTTACATATATAATTTTTAATTTATATATATAATTGAGGGGAATTCTTTTTTCTCCTGATAACCAGACTTGTCCAGAAATCTCAAAACCAGAGGAAAGTTTATGGAAGTAAAAACATTTTTCTTTATTTCTTCATTCCTTAGCAGCACCATTACCATCTTTTTGATGTACTTTTCCTTTAATCGTTTAATAAAAACTTTTCTTTATATAATTTGAAATGATACCTTATATACATATGCAGTTTGGTATCTCATTTTGGGGGGTAACTTTACATTACATGTATTTTTCCAGTCATTAAACACATAGTAAAGTACCATTCCATTGTAGTGGAATGTAGTGTTAAAAAACAGAAACCAACAGAGTAAATTCAAAGATCTAATTGACATTACTGAATGAATCAAGCAGCATCCTATCTAGCAAGTAGGAGATCTGAGGAGCTGTAAAAACTGGAAGATTTTTTACAGAGGGTGGGACAATGAAGTCATAAACAAAAGAAAGGATTATTTCAGCAAAGTGACCTTCCTTCAGAGGCAGGGCAGGGTCTCTCATTCAGATTACCTCAATAGTGCTGATTAGATAATCTCAGATTGCCTGATTAATGGTCACATTTCTGGCAGTGGCTGAAACTGCAGTTAAGTCTTGGTTTGTTGTCATAGGTCAAGAAGTAACAGTTAGAACTGGACATGGAGCAACAGACTGGTTCCAAATCAGGAAAGGAGTACATCAAGGCTGTATATTGTCACCCTGCTTATTTAACTTAGATGCAGAGTACATCATTTGAAATGCTAGGTTAGATGAAATACAAGCTGTAATCAAGAGTGCTGGGAGAAATATCAATAACCTCAGATATGCAGGTGACACCACTCTTATGGCAGAA
>SJYX01000391.1:30343-105540 GCA_006410675.1 Oreotragus oreotragus | reverse complement strand
ATCCCAGATCAGCCCTGGGATTTCTTTGGAAGGACTGATGCTAAAGCTGAAACTCCAATAATTTGGCCACCTTATGTGAAGAGTTGACTCATTGGAAAAGACTCTGATACTTGGAGGGATTGAGGGCAGTAGGAGAAGGGGACGACAGAGGATGAGATGGCTGGATGGCATCATCTACTCGATGGACACGTGTTTGAGTAAACTCCGGGAGTTGGTAATGGACAGGGAAGCCTGGCGTGCTGTGATTCATGAGCTCACGATTGTCATGACTGAGCAACTGGACTGAACTGATCACAAATTTACAAATGGACTGAATGGATCTTTCCTCTTCCTGCTGCTGCTGCTGCTAAATCGCTTCAGTCGTGTCCGACCCTGTGTGACCCCATAGACGGAAGCCCACCAGGCTCCCCTGTCCCTGGGATTATCCAGGCAAGAATACTGGAGTGGGCTGCCATTTCCTTCTCCAATGCATGAAAGTGATAAGTGAAAGGGAAGTCGCTCAGTCATGTCTGACGCTTAGAGATCCCATGGACTGCAGCCTACCAGGCTCCACCATCCATGGGATTTTCCAGGCAAGAGTACTGGAGTGGGGTGCCATCACCTTCTCCGTTCCTCTTCCTATTGATCCCCAAATAGCTCAAACCCTCAAAACAAGTGAATATTCTACTGAATATCCTAAAATTATCAGTAGTCTTTAGATCCAAAGTTCAAACCAAAGTGAAACAAAATTCTCAGAAGGGACAGTGGTGTTGGTAAAGGAGGAAATATGATTGTTATCACTGCCACAAATAAAGTTAAAGCCTCTTCTTTTAAAGTCATGTAAAATGTTGTTTGTTTGTATCTTCTCTGCTACAGCCTGGGTTTAATATGTGATCCAGTACTGGTAAGAACTATTCAGGAATCATGCCCAACCTATATTATAGGATCACTCATGGTCTAAAAGTCTTTCATCTAGTCCATGTTTTTTCCCTAGGATACTTCCAGTGGATATCTTATATGTGTGCTCAGAGATAGATCTTGAGCTTTGAGATGATAGCCACTGTTTATTTCCTCTTTCACTTCCCATTTACTTCTCATTTCATGATACCTGGCAGTGGCAAACACTTTTAGTTATTTACTCTAATTTTCACCTTCTCCCTTGCTAAAAGAATCCTGATCCGTGCAGAATGACAATGTACTCAGTAAGAGGGATGGATAGTGGTTGTTGTTGTTGTTCAGGCACTAAGTTGTGTCCGACTCTTTGCGACCCTGTGGACTGCAGCACACCACGCTTCCCTTCACCATCTCCTGGAGTCTGTTCAAACTCATATCCGTTGAGTTGGTAATGTGTTCCAACTATGTCATCCTCTGCCACCCCCGTCTCCTTTTTCTTTCAATATTTCCCAGAATCAGGGTCTTTTTCAATGAATTGGCTCTTCACATCAGATAGCCAAAGTATTGGTACTTCAGCATCAGTACTTCCAATGAATGTTCAGAGTTAATTTCCTTTAGGATTGGCTGGTTTGATTTCCTTGCTGTCCAAGGGACTCTCAAGAGTCTTCTCCAGCACTACAGTTCAAAAGCATCAATTTTTCAGTGTTCCACCTTCTTTATAGTCCAACTCTCACATTATACATGACTACTGGAAAAACAATAGCTTTGACTACATGGACCTTAGTCATCAGAGTGATGTCTCTGCTTTTAAATATGCTGTCTAGTTTTGTCATAGCTTTACTTCCAAGGAGCAATCATCTTTTAATTTCATGGCTGCAGTCACCTTCCTCAGTGATTATGGAGCCCAAGACCCAAGAAAAAAAAAATCTGTCACTGCTTCCATTTTTCCCCCTTTTATTTGCCATGAAGTGATGGGACCAGATGCCATGATCTTAGGTTTTTGGATGTTGAGTTTTAAGCCAGTTTTTTCACTCTCCTCTTTCACACTCATCAAGAGATTCTTTAGTTCCTCTTCACTTTCTACCATTAAAGACCATAGTAGATGTATAGACTCCAACAACTATAAAGAGGGTCGTTAGAACTAAGGTCGAACACTAAGTAGGTCGACCCGTAAAGTGTACTGCATGAGACGTATATTCAATTGTCAGTCCCAGTGTTATATGTCGGAACAGTGCGAGGAAAGGGTTAAAACTACCAGTCCATTGTTCCATGTAAGATTCTAACTCTTGCTTCTTGACCTGAATACAGATTTCTCAGAAGGCAGATGAGGTGGTCTGATATTCCCATCTCTTTAAGAATTTTCCACAGTTTGTTATGAAACACACAAAAGCTTTAGTGTATTATAAAATGTCTGCCTACAATGTGGGAGACCCAGGTAGTCCATTGTTCCATGTAAGATTCTAACTCTTGCTTCTTGACCTGAATACAGATTTCTCAGAAGGCAGATGAGGTGGTCTGATATTCCCATCTCTTTAAGAATTTTCCACAGTTTGTTATGAAACACACAAAAGCTTTAGTGTATTATAAAATGTCTGCCTACAATGTGGGAGACCCAGGTTCAATCCCTGGGTGAAGAAGATACCCTGGAGAAGGAAATGGCAACCCATTCCAGTACTCTTGCCTGGAAAATTCAATGGATGGAGGAGCCTGGCAGGCTACAGTCCATGGGGTCACAAAGCATCAAACACAACTGAATGACTTCACTTTATGAAGCAGAAGTAGATGTTTTTTTTCTGGAATAGTTGATTAGTCTAATCTAATTATGGCTGGCCTAGTCCTGGCTTTGCCAGAGGCAGTCTTGTCACATTGCCATGGTCAATGAGACCTAAAAATGAATTTGTTCTGGGGTGGTTCTAGGAGAGCTTTTTCTTTCTTGATTAAAAGTGGCATACTCTGTCAGGAATTTTTTTCACTTTTTCATTCTTCCTGGCTTGTATGTGAATTGATTATCTAAACAACAGCAGCTGTATTGCAGTCATGAGCTAGGACAGAAGGATGAAAGCTGAATTGCTAAGACTGGCAGAACATAGATTTGGAAAAGCCTGGATCCTTGAAGTCATTGTTGAGTGGTTGAAACAATGCAGCAGCTAGCTTTCATGCTATAATTCTTGGCATGTAAGAAACACAATACTATTTGTTGAAACTACTGTTAGTCAGGTTTTTTTCTAATTTGCAACCAAATCCAATAATAATTTCCACATATCCTGTTTTGGCCTCCTCTGCTTGGAAAACTGAGGAAAGATGTCTCTTCACTTCCTGCTGGACATCAGAGTCTCTGCAGGTTGCTTATACTGAGTGGATATATCTTGTTCTCCTTGTCTAGTGGGCACCATTGTCTCCTTTGAGTCAACTTGTTACCCCAACTGGGCATCATTTCTTTAGTGTAATAGTCCCGCTGATGTTCTTGTTGCTCACGTTATTCAAACAGAGGGCACATACAATAGTAAAGACCAAGCACCAAAATTCATATTCTCAAGTTTCAGGGTGAATATAGTTTGGAATTAGAGAACAAAAGTGAATCAGGTCCATACAATATCGACCCTTGTAAAAATGGAGAGCCATTTGCCAGTAATATTTCAAGACTGGACTGAGATATACTAACATGCTGTTTCTCTCAAACCGACAAGATTTAACTACTTATTTATTTATTTTTTTTTTTAGTGGAGATGAAGAGAAATTGATTTTCTATTAATACACATCAGAAAAGGTAGCATACTAAACTCACTTCTACTGACTGAAGCAGATTCAGTCTTCTAAAGAAACTAGAAGCATTTCTTCTTCTCTGTCATCCTGGTCCTCTCTTCAGTTTTGTCAATTTTCTTAACCAAAAAACTTTGTGTGATATATGTTAAAGAATTTAACATTTGGACAATGAAATAGACCATGTGTTCACTTTAAATAACCTTGTGCCATTCCTTTATCTCAGAAATTTTAGCTGCGATTGCTGATTTCAGGTTCCTCAGAATACTCAAGAATAGATAGGCACATCAAGTAGGGCTGTTTGTATGTCTGCTTGGCAGAAGTAATACCAGTTTGCATTTTGCTAGTCAACTGTGGATGGAAACTTGAGTTAACTGGCATCTATTTATCCTGTTGATGTCTTAGTAATCCTTAAAGACTGAGATCCTAGGCAGTTGCCTGGTTGGGATGCCCCTATCTATCAGTTCAGTTCAGCTGCTCAGTCGTGTATGACTCTTTGTGATGCCATGGACTGCAGCATGCCAGGCTTCCCTGTCCATCATCAACTCCCAGAGTTTACTCAAACTTATGTCCATTGAGTTGGTGATACCATCTCATCCTCTATCATCCCCTTCTCCTCCTGCCTTCAATCTTTCCCAACATCAGGATCTTTTCCAGTGAGTCAATTCTTTGCACCAGGTGGCCAAAATATTGGAGTTTCACCTTCAGCATCAGTCCTTCCAATGAACACCCAGGGTTGATCTCCTTCAGAATGGACTGGTTGGATCTCCTTGCAGTCCCAGGGACTCTCAAGAGTCTTCTTCAACATCACAGTTCAAAAGCATCAATTCTTCAGCACTTAGCTTTCTTTGTAGTCCAACTTTCATATCCATTAGATGCCCCTAACTATAGTTTTAAATGATTTGAAGTCGTTGGAGAAATGCAGAGGGAGAAGAAATCAGGCCATCTACAGTGTCCAGAGGGAAATCCTCTGGACTGCTGGGTGCAAAGCTCTCTTGGTGTGGGCGTTTCTGCCTTTAGGCCTGAAAGGAAGAGCACAGTTCCCACAGGACAAATCCCAATTTGAGCTTGTTAAAAAAAATTTAGAATCTTAAACTAAATCAACTAGCACAAAATAGTTTTTCTGTCTCATTTAAAAAATTCAGAAAGCTAAACATTTATTGGAAATCTTTTATATATTAAGCACTATGCTAAAAAGGGTAGATGGTATTATAAAAGTATCAACAAAAGAATTACTGAACAAATCACAATGGAATTGAGATTAGAAGTGAAATGTGCCAATAACTGGATAGGCAAAATAAAAATGAAAAGCATTAATACATGTTAATATGTGCATTATTTGTTGTCTTCAACAGCATTGATTTCACTCTGTGTGCTGACTCTGTTATTTTAAACTTTGTAATATAACCCAGTATCAGCATCCAGCTAATGGAAAGATGAGTAAAGAGGAATTTACTCTTTAGTAAAGTACTCTTTAGGCCCACTCAGTATTCTAGAAGAAGTGAAAAATAATGTATAATATTTAAAAAAGTGAATTACTAGCAACTTTCTACAACCCAGCTGATATTCAGCACACTAGTCCCCATTTATTTGGCCTCAGGAAATTATTGTAACTGGAGGAAAAGCAAAATCAAAGATACACATTTTTAAACTTGAGCAAAAATCTGAGATGGGTCAATGTTTTTACTAAGATTTGGAGCCATAATTTTTTAAATGTACTTTCACCAAATTAGTTCTGACTATATTGGGTCCCTCTGAGAGAAATTATGGTTCTATCCTAAATAAAGCTGTTGGGAAGAAGAATTTCTTCTGTCCTGTGGAAATGACTAGGCCTTTGAATTGCATCATGGAAGACCTTTTGTCATATATCACAACTTCACAAGAGAGGCCTTAAACTTTTCTAGCAATAAAAAATTAATTGCAATAATAGTCTTTGAAAGGAATCTTAGAAATGAATTTCTTCAGAACATTCAAGACACAGAAATAAGTAATATAGCTATTTAAATACTTTAAGTTATATGTGCAAATTCAGTGAATATTTAGTACTAGTTAATCTTTACTTTATATAATAGATGAGCTTAAATAAGATTTTAGATTTGTACAGAGAATCTTACTTTTGCTTTTTCTTTAAAATTAGAATATATTTCCTTTTGGAGNTGCAAATTCAGTGAATATTTAGTACTAGTTAATCTTCACTTTATATAATAGATGAGCTTAAATAAGGTCAGATTTTAGATTTGTACAGAGAATCTTACTTTTGCTTTTTCTTTAAAATTAGAATATATTTCCTTTTGGAGAAAAAAGGTATCACTATAGACTTAAGTTAAACATCTTTGATTAAAAAAAACCAAAACCTAGTGGTGAAGTCCATGCTACACTCACCATCATATTTTACAAACAGAAAAGATATGTAGAAAGACAAAGTTCTTATTTAGCAATTCACTAATAATTTTGAGTCAAATTCTCTTTTTCCTGTTCTTTCACAACTTTAAAAGATTCCATTAGGTACCTCTATTCCTGTCCTCCCGGCCTGTTTATATATTCTTCCTGCTGTATCAGGGATTCCCTTAGCACTGCATTCAAGGATACCTGAAATTTTTGCATGGCTAATTTTTAAAATTTTGTTTACATTGCCTCTAAATGTATATATAATTAGGTAACTCTAGCTCTTCAACCAACAAATACCAAAATATCAACTTGAACTCAGCACATTATAAGGTTATTCTATGCTCATCTAATAGTGTAATGTGTATGTTCCTGGTTGGAAGGCAGTCTTTTTCTACAAGACTTACTCTTAGAAAAGTGGGAAGAGTGTTTTGGGAGAAAAGGGTTTTTTCTTTTCTTTCTATATTTATTCCTATAATTTTCTGAAAAGAAAAATATTCGACTCTCNGTTGGAAGGCAGTCTTTTTCTACAAGACTTACTCTTAGAAAAGTGGGAAGAGTGTTTTGGGAGAAAAGGGCTTTTTCTTTTCTTTCTATATTTATTCCTATAATTTTCTGAAAAGAAAAATATTCGACTCTCACTGGCTCCAAACTCCAATTTCTCTACATAAACTTCTCTCAGATTTGTGCACAGGTTCCAAAGCAAATCTGTGCATCTCCTACAAATTTGAAAATGGTGTACATTGTTCTGCATGTCAGATCCTTTAGTATTATTTGATAATGCTACTTTTAATGTCAAGAGTGTCCTGACTGAGTCAAAGCCAAAAACTAGAATGGTTAGCGGGTTGAGCTAGTTGAACTGCACTCTCTCATTTGTTTATTTCCATAAGCTAATGACTGCCATAGGAAAATAAAGCATTTAAACAGTGTTTCCCAGATGAGATGACTAGATGGAATTCAATTTGCCAGGAAGGGGTGAACTCCCCATCAGAAGGACAGATTTGGGTGTAGTTTGCTCAAGTCATTATTGAGACATCAGACTTGATATCTCAATAATAGAAGTATAACTAGAGCCTCTTCATGAAAATGAAAGAGGAGAGTGAAAAACCTGGCTTAAAACTCAACACTCAAAAAACTAAGATCAGGGCATCCAGTCCCATCACTTCATGGCAAATAGATGGGGAAACAATGGAAACAGTGACAGACTTTATTTTGGGGGGCTTCAAAATCATTGGAGATGGTGACTGCCGCCTTGAAATTAAAAGATGCTTGCTCCTTGGAAGAAAAGCTATGACCAACTTAGACAGTATATTAAAAGCAGAGACCTTACTTTGGACAAACGTCTGTATAGTCAAAGTTATTACTTTTCTAATAGTCATGTATAGGTGTGAGAGTTGGGTCATAAAGAAAACTGAGCACCCAAGATGGATACTTTTGAACTGTAGTGTTAGAGAAGACTCTTGGACTCTTGCAGTCCCTTGGACTTCAAGGAGATCAAACCAGCCAATCCTAAAGGAATGCACTCCTGAATATTCATTAGAAGGACTGATGCTGAAGCTGAAGCTCCAATACTCTGGACACCTGATGCAAAGAACTGACTCGTTGGAAAAGACCCTGATGCTGGGAAAGATTGAAGGCAGGAGAAAGGGATGACAGAGGATGAGATGGTTGGATGGCATCATTGACTCTATGGACATGAGTTTCAGCAAGGTCCGAGAGTTAGTGGTGGACAGGGAAGCCTGGCATGCTGCAGTCCATGAGGTCACAAAGAATCAGACACCACTGAGTGACTGAACTGAACTGAACTGATACCTCAGTAAATAAGTGAATGAAGAAAGCCAGGAAGGGAGGGAGGAATAAAAGAAGGATGTACCTAGCAGCCAGAGAGGAGTAGTGTTTCTGAGCTAGGTACGATGGTCAGTACTTGAACCTGACATTATGACTCACATTCCTGGGCAGCATGTGAACCCTGGAGAGAAGATGACCTCTGCATGGACCATCTCACTAAATATGGTAACATGCTCCCCTGCTGTGGGACTCCTATAAATCAGCCTCCCTCACCTGGCCCCAAGTTCTGCTACTCTCCTCCTATTCTTCTCTGTTGATGGATAAATCCTCTGCCTTACCCAGGTGAAGATCTCACCATCTGTGCCAAGTACCAGGGCTGCCTGCACAATGTGAAGTATATAAGCCACTAGCAATGTAAGAAAAATTTTCCTTCTCTTGTGCAATGTTCAGTTGTCAGAGAACTGTAACCTATTTACCAGTCTTCTGTTATTCCTCAAGACTGGCACAAATATTGCCTTTGGGATACAATATCAGCCATACTACATAAGGACTCAGACCAAGGTTCAAATCTCACTTCCATCACTTGCTCTGTATGTGATCTTTATCTTTCTGAGCTTCAGTTTTCTCATCTTTAACTATGCAAAACAGTAATACCTGCCCTATTTCCACTGTTGTTGTTCAGTTGCTAATTCATGTCTGATTTTTTGCGACCTCAGGAACTGTAGCATGCCAGGCTTCCTTGTCCTTCACTATCTCCAGCAATTGGCTCAAATTCATGTCCATTGAGTCAGTGATACTATCTAACCATCTCATCCTCTGCCACCCTCTTCTCCTAATGCCTTCATTCTTTCCTAGCATCAAGGTCATTTTCCAGTGAATCGGCTCTTCACATCAGGTAGTCAAAGTATTGGAGCTTCAGCTTCAGCATCAGTCCTTCCAATGAATATTCAGGACTGAGTTCCTTTAGGATGGACTGCTTTGATCTCCCTGCAGTCCAGGGAACTCTCAAGAGTCGTCTCCAGTACGACAATTCAAAGTATCAATTTTTTAGCACTCAGCCTTCTTTATGGTTCAGCTCTCATGTCTGTACATGACTACTATAAAAACCATAGCTTTGACTATACACTATTGACTATACAGTTGGCAAAGTGATGTCTCTGCTTTTTAATATGCCATCTGGGTTTGTCATAGCTTCTATTACAGTTTCTTTAAAGAATCAAATGAGATAATGTTTGCAAAATTATACTGTGATGCATAAAGTATTATACAAATTTGAATATTTTAAAAACTATTATCATCAATTTGTAAAAGAAAATAGGAAAAAAAATATTAATGAGAAAGAAAAGTTTATTCTGAAATCGTTGTTCTCCAAAGTATTAGTCAAAGGTATATTCCAGATGGGAAAGTCACTTTCTTTTCACTAAAAACTTAGATTTCAGATACCCCTGGTGAGGAACAGAGAATGTAGAATTAAGAGAAAAGCATTAATGAAAAAGAAAGCACAGAGAATTTTCTTGTATTGGCATTTATAGGTGAACGATATTTTGGAGATGGTCCAACTAATGTGAACTTTGTGGAAAATGTTAGATGATCCTTGAAATGACAGATGATACATTTTGATACAGCATGGTAGGAAATGGCCACTTTTTAAATGTGATAAACCCATAATTCATAGGGGCTCATCATAAATTATTAGAGCTTAGAATCTTATTTGCAGCTAATATAGGAAATTAGACACATTCTTCATGAACACTTCATATTAAGATGTAACTTCTTTTCTGAATGATTGAAAATATTCAGCTGCATTACTGGCATGAACTTGCATGTCATTCTTGAATTTATGGATAATTTTAAGGAAGACTATACATTTTGAAAAATCTAACACTGAACTTAAAGACAAACTCTGAAAATAACTTTTTAAGTTTCAGCATTAATAGGGTAAATGTCATCCTGATGATTCAGTTATTAATATAGATCACATTTTTGTGATTCTTGAGCCTGAACTCGCTCCAGCTCAGCCCTTGGTTCCTGTTGATATGAAGATATTGCCAAAAAAGATTAAAGCGAAGGTTTTTATCCCAATGCAGTTCCATTCTAATCAAGCAGCCAGTTGAGAGAATAAGAATGGGTGAACACTAGCCAACACCAAAGCTAGAAAAACAGTTCAAAATAAATTTATTACTGTTGGTGATAATCAATACCATCTTGCCATGCACAGTTTCACTCTTAAGTGAGATTTTCTTTTTCTCTGCATTTATTTTACTCTTTTAATTTCCCACTGAGCAAATCCATTTTTGACAGTTTTTTCCATAGTGTCATTTAAATGATACTGCACAAGGTTTAAAGTGATTTAAATACATACACATGCACAAGAGATAAATAATTTACAAAGAGCAACCAATTCTTCTTGAAAGTTACAGAACTTTTTTAGTGACCTAAAGATAATTTAAGAAGGGGTGAATTTAACTCAGATGATCATTATGTCTACTATTGTTGGCAAGAATCCCTTAGAAGAAATGCATTATACAGTATGTCAGTAGTATCATTCAATATTACAGTAATCCAAGTCTATGCCCTGACCAGTAATGAAAAGAAGCTGAAGTTGAATGGTTCTATGAAGACCTACAAGACATTCTAGAACTAACACTCAAAAAGATGTACTTTTCATTATAGGGGACTGGAATGCAAAAGTAGGAAGTCAAGAAACACCTGGAGTACCATGCACATTTGGTCTTGGAGAACAAAATGAAGCAGGGCAAAGACTAACAGAGTTTTTCCAAGAGAACACACTGGTCATAGCAAACACCCTCTTCCAACAACACAAGAGAAGACTCTACACATGGACATCACCAGATGGTCAATACTGAAATCAGATTGATTATATTCTTTGCAGCCAAAGATGGAGAAGCTCTATACAGTCACAAAAAACAAGACGGAGCTGACTGTGGCTCAGATCATGAACTCCTTCTTGCCAAATTCAGATTAAATTGAAGAAAGTAGGGAAAACTACTAGACCATTCAGGTATGACCTAAATCAAATCCCTTATGATTATGCAGTGGAAGTGACAAATAGATTCAAGGGATTAGATCTGACAGAGTGCCTGAAGAACTGTGGATGGAGGTTTGTGACATTGTACAGGAAGCATTGATTAAGAACATCCCCAAGAAAAAGAAATGCAGAAAGGCAAAATGGCTGTCTGAGGAGGCCTTACAAATAGCTGTGAAAAGAAGAGAAGCTAAAGGCAAAGGAGAAAAGGAAAGATATACCCATTTGAATGCAGATTTCCAAATAATAGCAAGGAGAGATAAGAAAGTCTTCCTCAGTGATCAATGCAGAGAAATAGAGGAAAACAATAGAATGGGAGAGACTAGAGATCTCTTCAAGAAAATTAGAGATACCAAGGGAACATTTCATTCAAAGATGGGCACAATAAAGTACAGAAAGGTATGGGCCTAACAGAAGCAGAAGATATTAAAAGAGGTGCTAAGAATACACAGAGGAACTAAAAAGATCTTCAAGACCCAGATAATCACGATGGTGTGATCACTCACCTAGAGCCAGACATCCTGGAATGTGAAGTCAAGTGGGCCTTAGGAAGCATCACTACGAACAAAGCTAGTGGAGGTGATGGAATTCCAGCTGAAATCAGAAAAGCAAGAGAGTTCCAGAAAAACATCTACTTCTGCTTTATTGACTATGCCAAAGACTTTGACGGTGTGAATCACAACAAATTGTGGAAAATTCTCCAAGAGATGGGAATAACAGACCACCTGACCTGCCTCCTGAGAAATCTGCAAGTTAAGAAGAAATAGTTAGAACTGGACATGGAACAAGAGACTGGTTCCAAATTGAGAGAGGACTACATCAAGGCTGTATATTGTCACCTTGCTTATTTAACTTATATGCAGAGTACACCATGCGGAATGCCAGGCTGGAATCAAGATTGCCAGAAGATATATCAGTAACTTCAGATATGCAGGTGACACCACCCTTATGGAAGAAAATGAAGAAGAACTAAAGAGCCTCTTGATGAAAGTGACAGAGGAGTGTGAAAAAATTGGCTTAAAACTCAAGATTCAGAAAACTAAGATCATGGCATCCATTCCAATCACTTCATGGCAAATAGATGGGGAAACAGTGGAAACAGTTTAGTTCAGTTCAGTCGCTCAGTCATGTCCGTCTCTTTGTGACCCCATGAATCGCAGAACGCCAGGCCTCCCTGTCCATCGCCAACTCCCGGAGTTCACCCAGAATCGCTTCCATAGAGTCAGTGATGCCTTCCAGCCATCTCATCCTCGGCTGTCCCCTTCTTCTCCTGCCCCTAATCCCTCCCAGCATCAAAGTCTTTTCCAGCGATTCAATTCTTCGCATGAGGTGGCCAAAGTACTGGAGTTTCAGCCTTAGCATCATTCCTTCCAAAGAAATCCCAGGGTTGATCTCTTTCAGAATGGACTGTTTGTGGAAACAGAGACAGACTTCATTTTCTTGGGTTCCAAAATCATAGATGGTGACTGTAGCCATGAAGTTAAAAGATGCTTGCTCCTTGGAAGAAGAGCTTTGATCAACTTAGACAGCATATTAAAAAGCAGAGACATTACCAACAGAGGTCTGTCTAGTCAAAGTATGGTTTTTCTAGTAGTCATGTATGGATGTGAGAGTTGGACTATAAATAAGCTGACTGCTGAAGAATTGATGCTTTTGAACTGTGGTGTTGGAGAAGACTCTTGAGAGTCCCTGGGACTGCAAGGAGATCCAACCAGTCAATCCTGAAGGAAAGCAGTCCTGAATATTCATGGGAAGGACTGATGCTAAAGCTGAAATTCCAATGCTTTGGCCACCTGATACAAAGAACTGATTTATTGGAAAAGACCCTGATGATGGGAAATATTGAAGGCAGGGGGAGAAGGGAACGGCAGAGGGTGAGATGGTTGGATGGCATCACCAACATGATGAACATGAGTTTGAGTAAGCTCCACAAGTTGGTGATGGACAGGGAAGCCTGGCATGCTGCAGTCCCTGGGGATGCAAAGAGTCGGACATGACTGAATGACTGAGCTGAACTGACTGAACTCAAGATAATTTAAAACATAATGTGCTAAACAGGAATGGAGAGGAAAAGGGAGAAAGTTGGAGAGTAATTTCAAATACAACTCTTTCCTCCACACACACCACCAGTTTATCCTAAGAATTAGGAATTTACTAGAGTTAATTAAAACAAACAAGAAAATCGCATATCTTATTAAACTGAAAAATAACCTTAATATCATTTTTGCAATTGGCCTCAAAAATTTCCCCTAATTTCTATTACCCCTCACCTACTTCAATCCCTCATTATATGCACAACATTAATATAGCCTTCTAGAGAGCCCTACCTCTCCTTCCCCTCTGATCATCCTTCTACAGTTACCATCTGACCATCTTCCCACTTGAAATCCACACTTGAGATGGCTTCTGCTGCTTGTAGGTTGAAATCTCAAATACTCACCTGGGTATTCAAGGTCCTCAATAGCAAGACATCTCCCAACCTTTCTAATCATGTGTTCTGCCTGGATTCTAACATCAATAATGTAGATTAGACTTAATAGAAATTATGACTTAATCAGGTTTGTATAAATTAGATATAATTAAAAAGAATATATATAAAGCAGTTTTCATGATTCCTGGAAAATAGTAGGCATTAATAAATTATAACTGCTATTGTTTTTGCTGTTAGTGTTATTATTGTCATTTATTATCTCTGTTTGGAATGCCTGCTTAAATCTCATCATTTAAAATTCCCCAATTCCTAGGATCCTCTTTTCCTCGCTGTCCCACAGCACAATATTAAAACATTGCTTATAAATTCTATCTATCACAGTATTGATTTTTTTCTTTCATTGTCTATGTCTCATCATGATAATGAACTTTTGGGCAAGAGGAACCATATTTACACTTAGAATTACAGCTTCTAAACTAATATTTTATATGTAGCATTCAATAATTTTTTTATTGAATATATGGCATAGGAAAATCAATATGTTATATAGTATGTTCAAATCAATTGCAAATTCATTTACAAAGTGTGACTGTGATGACCAAATAACATATTGTTACATAGAGGGACACTTTGAGAGTAAGAAAGGATATTCTTGATCATTATGTGGAGACAGTAGGCACACACTAGAATATAAGGTTATCAAGTAGGAGAAAACTCCATAAAAACACAGCTGAATGCTGCAAAGATTATCCTAATTATATTACCCCTTCCCTCTTGATCATCATGAAATCAGCCCTGTTAACAGAGACAAGGTTGGGTATGATTGAGTTTTTACAAGATTAAGGAGCACTAACCGAAGCCACTGGAGTATGTACCACACTTTGAGCATCCTTAGAATTAGCCTGAGTTGACAAGACTACAGAGGATTTAAAACAAGCCTCCTTCTCTCATTGCACACCTGGAATGAAGAGTATGAGCAGAATGTTTTGAATTTGTCTGGCATGTTGAACAGGTGTGTGATGGGGGAGTGTCCCTGGGCAGAGAAATGTGCTGCCTCCTAAGTGTAAGAACTTTCCTTGAGCAGTTTCCTTTCTCATTCCAGAACTGCTCAGGCTATAGCCACAGAAGCTGTAGCCTTCACAGCTCTGTGCATCTTTCCATTTCTACACTCCTCTCACTTTATCTGTTAATGCTACGTGACTGTTTTATAAAAAAGGTTTCANTCTCCAAAATCACTGCAGATGGTGACTGCAGCCATGAAATTAAAAGATGCTTATTCCTTGGAAGGGAAGTTATGACCAACCTAGATAGCATATTCAAAAGCAGAGACATTACTTTGCCAACAAAGGTCCATCTAGTCAAGCTATGGTTTTTCCAGTGGTCATGTATGGATGTGAGAATGGAGCTGTGAAGAAAGCTGAGCACCGATTAATTGATGGTTTTTGACTGTGGTGTTGGAGAAGACTCTTGAGAGTCCCTTGGACTGCAAGGAGATCCAACCAGTCCATCCTAAAGGAGATCAGTCCTGAGTATTCATTGGAAGGACTGATGCTGAAGGTGAAACTCCAATACTTTGGCCACCTCATGTGGAGTTGACTCATTGGAAAAGATTCTGATGCTGGGAGGGATTGGGGACAGGAGGAGAAGGGGACGATCGAGGATGAGATGGCTGGATGGCATCATTGACTCGATGGACGTGAATCTGAGTGAACTCCGGGAGTTGGTGATGGGCAGGCAGGCTTGGTGTGCTGCAATTCATGGGGTCGCAAAGAGTCAGACACGAGTGAGCGACTGAACTGAACTGAGTGTGTTTCTTATGATTCTAGAGGTTAGAGGTCTGAGATGAGGGTTCCAGCCTTGTCAGATTCTGGGGGAAGCTTTCTTCCTGGTCCATAGATGGCCAAGCTCTCCTTATAGCCTCATGTGGTAGGGGTGAGGTGTAGAGAAAGAATAAGAGACAGAGGGAGTGCTCTGATTTCTCCTCTTATAAGGGCACTGATCCCATCATGGGGTCTCCACCCTCAGCCTAATCACCTCCCAAAGGTCACCCTCCTGACACCATCGCTTTAGATGGGATTTAGTGCTTCAATATATGAATATTGGGAGAACACACACACTCAGTCCATAGCAGAGCATATGTGAAAGCTTTTGATTTTTTAATATATTATTTGTGGTTTCAATGCATCTCAGTAACTTTTGGAATCCTGTGCAAGATACAAAATCAGATGTTTGATTCATGTTCTTATGTGTAGCTTGTTTCCTAGTATTAAAGGATATTCTTGGTGTCTCTCACTCCATATCTTTGGAGTTTCCATCTCTCATGAATGGGAAGGTTTTCTGCAGATGTGCACCCATGTGAGTGAGGAAGGGTGGTGAGAAAAAGACTAGAATTGTGGTCAGAGACCTTGATTCAAGTTTGAAGTTGGCAATGTACCAGCAGTATTATTTACTCCCTTTTGAAGTTTGTTTTGTGTGTCTGACTTTAAAAAGTAATTCACAGCTCATTCACTTCATAGGGTTGGTGGGAATTAAATGAACGTGTGTATGTGAAGCTGCCAGCAAACTAAATGCCCAAAAAATGCACCTGCAGGCACTCACATATAACGTGTGTGTATGAGTCAAATTTGTGTTCTGAAAGGTTGCAAAGAGCCCACACATGAAGTAAGATGATTGACCAAGATAAAGACCCAGGGACAGAGGTGGGTGCAGGACAGGAGTGAGGAAGACTCTTCATGACTTCACCCCACCAGGAGCCATCAATGGCACAGTCCTCCTATTCTTTGACACTACTTGGGTTTTTATAATGAATACATGTCACTTTTATACAACTAATAGTATCCTCTTAAAAACTGGACAACTTTTTGATTTAAGGATTTTTATTTAGAACATTTCTTTCTGATAATAAATTTGGAAAAATAATCAGTAGGTTGGGCAATTTATAGTCTGAAATAATAAAACCATGTAATTTGAGTACATGAAAAGTTTTGACTTTCTGTTCTTTATCACAAGGGGAGGTGCTTGATCTAATTGCCTCCAAAGCAGTATCATATAATAAGGACAAGCTAGGATTGATCAAAATCAGGACACTATATGAAATCCATCTCATTGACCTTAAATATCCAGATGACCAGAATGTGGCCCAATTTATTTGCTAAATCAAGCGATTGATTGTCTTATGGCAACGCTTTTTCTGTGAACCCTAAGCCCAGCATTTCCAGTAATTTACTTTAAAAATTATCACATAAATATGTGTCAAGTATTTTTTGTCAATACCCACTCATCTTGATATATCTTCACTTGTGTCATGGGCACAGGTGTGCTGTAAATTAGGAGGGCATCTTTGAAAAATTTTAATTACGATGGGGAATAACCAACATCCACAAAACTGGCTCATCCTCTTACCTGTTTGACTTGTATTTATTGGCAAGCACCACTATTGTGAAGTTACGCCACTTTCTATTTCAGTAGGTCTGATTTTGTTGTGTTGTTTTTAGCAGGTCTATACACACCTGTGTTTTGTAGGAGAACAACTACTTTGGAGACAGGCAGGTCTGGTTTAACCTAGCTCCATTACTTCCCTTCCCTGTAACCTTGGACAACTTATTTCATCTCTCTGAGCCTTCCTGGAAAATGTTGCTAATGACACCATTTTAAGATTGATGGTAATGTATATATTTTGTCGGCCACAGTGTATGTGATCAATAAATAGTAGCTATTATTCCTGCAAAAAAAAATGGAAACCGATGATAGGATATTGGATTAAAATCAAGGAACAAGAACTAAGTAAATAGCTCATTTTTAGACAATGAAGAGAATGTCATTTAGTGCACAAGTACCCATCTTCTCTGAGGCAGGAGTAGGTGCTTCTGGTGACCTAAATACTAGTGGAGCAGGTGTGGGAGGAGGCGTAATCCCATCTCAAAGTCCCTTCTCACAGGGACTGCTGCTCATTTAACAATGCTTTTTTACACATGTCTCTATCAATAAACATGTGGGCTTTCATCGTTTCATGGAACAAATGGAACTGCAATGTACGCCTCTGGATTTGTGTAGCTGATTTCACGTTTCATTGTGTTTTAGACAATTGTGTCATTTTCATTGTTGTCTTTGGGGACAGTAGATCTTACCCGACAGTGAGTAGTGAGGCAGACCAGGAAGGGAGCTGAAGATACAGACCCCCTCTGATACAGAACAGTGTCTCAGAAGCATCTCTCTTTCTAGCCTCTGTTTGACACTGGACACATCCAGCACTAACCAAGAGTCGCTTCTATGCATACACGTGAACATCGCTTGCCGCTCCTTCTATCAGTGGATGGGAAGGAACTAATTCAACATACTATTGGAAACTGAAGGGGCAGAGAAGTCCCTTAGGATTACAGTGTCAGTGTGTGGACCACTTATACAGGACTGTTCCTGTGCTCTGACTCCCATCTCAGAAGCCACCTTTTCTAAAGATCCTGGAGTCACAAAATAGAACTGTGGACCATGGAGCTGCCGTTCCAGCCTTGGATGGTGTCTTCAGATTGATTTCTTCATGAGAGGTAAACAGGCAAGAATACTGGAGTGGATTGCCATTCCCTTCTCCGGGGTTTATACAGGACTGTTCCTGTGCTCTGACTCCCATCTCAGAAGCCACCTTTTCTAAAGATCCTGGAGTCACAAAATAGAACTGTGGACCATGGAGCTGCCGTTCCAGCCTTGGATGGTGTCTTCAGATTGATTTCTTCATGAGAGGTAAACAGGCAAGAATACTGGAGTGGATTGCCATTCCCTTCTCCGGGGGATCTTCCTGACCAGGGATCAAACCCAGGTCTCTTGCATTGCAGGCAGATTCTTTACCATCTGAGCCACCAGGGAAGTCCAAAATACAACAAAATGTATTTGCTATTTGGTTGCTGCTGTTTTGGGTTTTCTGTGCTATGGAGCTGCACCTCATTCTGTTTTGAACAGCTCACTCCTTCATTCCCTGTGATTACCATTCTGAATCATCATCATCACTGTCTCCAGGTCTCTGAGAAGATGCCACATTTCTCATTCCCTTAGCATTTACGTGCAAACCCTTTCTTTATAAATGTACGTGTGGGGACAGTCACTTTGCTTTTTCTGCTTCACCATCAAGAGTGAAGGTCTCTATTGCTCAAGATAAACTCTTTTGGTTTTTCACATTGACCCTTTCTTTTCTCCTTGGGGGCACTGAATTCCTTTCTGACTCCTTTTCTCTCGCGTTTCCCGTTTCTCTGGATCCCTTTCCTTCATTGGGAAACATGCCGATACTCTAATTCAAGTAACAACAACAATGAAACACTCATTTAACTCCATTTTGCTTCTCCACCTACTCCTGAATCTTTCCCTTTCACACCACTGGAAACAATTGCAATCTTTTCTTCAAAGAGCTTTCTCTGGCTTGTGGTGACTTCTGTCCTCAGGACTCGGACAGCTTGTCTTCATNCCTTTCCTTCATTGGGAAACATGCCGATACTCTAATTCAAGTAACAACAACAATGAAACACTCATTTAACCCCATTTTGCTTCTCCACCTACTCCTGAATCTTTCCCTTTCACACCACTGGAAACAATTGCAATCTTTGCTTCAAAGAGCTTTCTCTGGCTTGTGGTGACTTCTGTCCTCGGGACTCGGACAGCTTGTCTTCACTGAGGAGACCAGCAGTCTCCTAATGACTGGACCACCTGGACAGCAATCTGTTCCTACTTGACCAGATGTCTTGGTAGTCTTGGATACTATTAATCACTAGATTCATAACATTAATGGTAACAAACACAGGAATATAAACATAATGATATAAAGTGAAGATTACCCGTGTTATCGCTCCTGTACAATCCATCACCCCAGTCTAATCATGATGAAGCCATCAGACCCAACCCAAATGAGCAACATGCTACAAAATATTTGGCCAAGTACTCCTCAAAACTGTCTAGGAGAAAAAAAATCTGAGAAACTGTCACAGCCAAGACGAGCCTAAAGAGACATGGGTGGTTGGTTACGTATAACGTGATACCCTGGGTGGGATGCTGGAACAGAAAGCAGACACTAGCTAAGTCTAAGGATATCTGACTAAACCACTGATGCTTCTTTAAAATGATGCATCGATACTGGTTCATTGGTTGTAACAAGTGTACCATACCCGTGTCAGATGTTAATTAGGGGAAAATCTGTGCACAAGGCATATGGAAACACTCAGTACTATCTTTACAACCTTTCTGTAAACTGAAGCTGTTCTAACTTTATTATTTTTCTTAAATCCAATGATATAAGCCTTCTGGATATGACCTCCTTTAGCAAAAGCCTGACTGGTTTCTTCACATAAGAAGCTTATTCTTACCAAATTGCAGACACTACTGAAGAGGTAAAATTAAAGGTATATATATTTTTTGTTTTGTAAATAATTGTTTTTTTTGTGTTATCAGCTGATTATATTTCAGAATAAATATGTGGATTAAGTCAAAATGCACAAATGGGGAGTAAAACTTATGTACATTTCCTGTGTTTTTCTTGCATTTTTTTAAAAGGAGGAAATATTTTCCATGGAAATATGAGTTGATATTAGAATTGAATCATACTTTATCATGTCAATACATAGTTACANTTTGTCTTTTGGAGGAGATTAATCCTGTCTCTTATACACATCTAGATGTGTATAAGAGACAGGAGTAAAACTTATGTACATTTCCTGTGTTTTTCTTGCATTTTTTTAAAAGGAGGAAATATTTTCCATGGAAATATGAGTTGATATTAGAATTGAATCATACTTTATCATGTCAATACATAGTTACAATATTTTTAAAAGGTGGATAATGTAAATCATTTTGGGGACATATAAAAAAATGTAGATTATTTGCTAGCCAGAAAAGCACATATTTAGAAACATGTTGAAAAGCTCGTTCTTCAAATTAGAGATCCCAAGTGCTCACCCTCATTGAAATGGCTGATCATACCAGTGTGTGCTTTATTTAGACAAAATATGCAAAGAACATTCTTATGCAATGAGAATCTAAATGTGCTCAACAGCAGCCAATTTCCTATGTTAAATGTAATCATTGTTTTAAATTTCCTGCTCGACTTCCTTCAAAATAATCAGCTCTATTCTTGGAGACGTTTCTAGGATTTTTTCTCTAGACGATGGGAAAACATTTACTCACTTAAAGAAAATATATATGAGGATACATTTCCACTGAGCTCTGCTCCAGAGTTTCCCATTTGCAGAGCATTCCAGTTTTTCTTTCTGTCTTATACTTTCCTCCTGAAGCCCAGATGCCCACAGGGAGCTGGGGAGGCAGGACCGTGGCCAGTTCTGGGAAACCAGTCTAAAAAATGATCCTCTCCAGCTCATTGGCATTTGCTTCTGGGTTGAGTTGGCTGCTTTGAACATTGATTTGTCTTTCCTGAAGGTGATGCTAGATGGGAGAGGCAGTTAGCTGGATGAGAGGTCTTTTAAGAGTTAGGGGAGCAGTGGTGGCCGGAGAACTCCCACCCCTGGCTGGGAAGGAGTTTCCCCACTTGAGCGTTCCAAGGACTGCCCAAAGGTTTCCTGAGAGCTTCTGTTCTTACAGCCTTGAACAGCCATAGACAACTCTCCTCATCTCGCTGAGCCCGAGGCAAGGTCCTGCTCGAGACTCTGCTCTCTGTGGCCCAGGAACGGCCATGGGGCCTTGGGGCCTGGGTGCCTGAGGTTCTGACGGTGGGGTGGTGAGCAGAAGAGCTGTCTGAAGAGCTGGTGGGCACTGTTGTGTCAAGCAGGCAGAAGCGATCTAATGAATCTCTCTCCTCCAGGAAAATCTGAAATCAGTCTAGAAACAGACAATCGAATCGGGCAGATACAGATACGAAAAACCTGCTGAGAGGACTGTGGTGTTCAGCCAGTGGTCATGTTCCTGTTTCACCTCCAGATTAAGAAGACTTGCCCACCACGTCGTAATAAACAAGCTGCGTTGACCAGGCGCCAGTGGGTCTGCCTCTAAGAATCCTGGCAGGGAGGAGCAGAACCCTGCTGGCAGCTGGTTTCCACAGTCAGCGCAGTTGGGCAGACCTGGATCTCCCTCTCGATCTGTCATTAGGTTCCCCAGGCAGGAGGAAGGGCAGGGAGCCCAGAGGGCTGTTTTCATGAGTGTCTTCCTCTTGGAGCTGAAGCCAGTCTTTGTACCCCAGCACTGAGTTAGTTCTCCGAGGCTGAGTTCTGGGTGAAGTCGAGAAGAATACCTTTATAGCTTAGTCAGGCAACAGAGGGCCACAGTGGGCTACTGTCCTCAAAACTTTGGGTCCCAAACTGGGGGCTGGGGGGGAAATGAGGAGTCTGACAGTGATGGTTCAAAGAGGGCATGAGGTAAGTGGGAGTCAGCATCATCATCCATCCTTGTCCAGCCCTTCTGGGGCTTCGTGCTTGTGGGCAGCACACAGTTAACTTCTTCCACCAGGTAGGAGTCTCAGTATCAAAACAGTTCAAAGACTTGGTTGTGTGTATCCCTTGAGCCATGTATCCCTTGATACGTAGTGTGTATCCCTTGAGTTTGAACAATCTCCAGGAGTTGGTTATGGACAGGGAAGCCTGGCATGCTGCAGTCCATGGGTTTGCAAAGAGTTAGACACGACTGAGTGACTGAACTGACTGACCCCTTGAGCATGAACCAGGCGCTGCCCCCAAGCTGCACTACAGTTTGTCTGGTCTGTTCCTCCCTTCCCTAATTAGCATCTGTTTGAACTTGTCTGTTGGAACTCAGGGAAGGGCTTTGGAATTGAATGAAACCTATTTCCTATAATCAAGGAATGAGGGACACAGGCTTTCGTGCCCAGGAGCCCCAGGGGGGTTCTGCTGGTATCTCTCTGGGAAAGGGAGACAGAGAAAGGAAGCTTCCTCCCACCAAGACTGTCTCTGACAGCAGAAAAAACACGTGACCAGATTCATTTGTCTTTTGGAGGAGATTAATCTTTGTTCATAGCCCTGGACTGAGAGCTAAGGGCTGGGAAGATATGGAGGAAATCAAGGCAGGATGTCTGCTTTCCTGGAGATTACAATCTAGCTGGAGTGACACAGTGCATGGGGCAGTGTGGGTAACATTTCAAAACATTATAACTATTCGAATGGAAGAGACAGATGGCAGGCAGAAGATCGTGAACTCAGAGGAAGGGAGAGGGGTCTATTCTACAGCTGGCAAGCCAAGTCTCAGAGAGCAGGGCTCCTCCAAGTAGACCTGGAAGGATGGAAATCCTCAGAAAGGCAAGAGTAGGATGAAGGGGTTCTGTGTGTGTGTGAGCCGGACTAAGAGCTAGGTTTGAACACTTGGACACATGATGTTACTGAAGGTCATCCTGTCCAACCACAACAGCAAACAATGTATCAGGGTTTGGAGGAAAAAATAAACAAAGCAGGTGGTGTCTGACCACCATGGTGGGAGCTGGCTAAGGCCTGAGTCTCAGGAGTGGTGGTGTCATTGCGTTCGTGCAGTTGACAGGACAAGGAGGTGGTATAGGGTTGGTGAGAGCTGAAAAGATGCTGGCTGGCATGGATGTATTACTGGAAAATATCAGGCTGTTGAGATGGTATCATGGGCTATCTGGTTGTGGGACATTTCTTAAATTAACTCCACACTTTAATTTCTCTCTTTCTTTTAATTTATTTTAATTGGAGGCTAATTACTTTACAATATTGTGGTGGTTTTTGCCATACATTCATATGAATCAGTGGAGAAGACAATGGCACCCCACTGCAGTACTCTTGCCTGGAAAATCCCATGGATGGAAGAGCCTGGTGGGCTGCAATCCATGGGGTCGCTAAGAGTCAGACACGACTTCACTTTCACTTTTCACTTTCATGCATTGGAGAAGGAAATGGCACCCACTCCAGTGTTCTTGCTTGGAGAATCCCAGTGATGGGGGAGCCTGGTGGGCTGCTGTCTACGGGGTTGCACAGAGTTGGACATGACTGAAGCGACTTAGCAGCAGCAGCAGCAGCATATGAATCAGCCGTGGATGTACATGTGTTCCCTATCCTGACCCTCCCTCCCACCTCCTTCCCCATCCCATCCCTCAGGGTCATCTCAGTACACCAGCCCTGAGTACCCTGTTTCATGCATCAAACCTGTACTGGCAATCTATTTCACATATGATAATAAACATGGTTCAATGCTATTCTCTCAAGTCATCCCACCCTTGCCTTCTCCCACAGAGTCCAAAAGTCTCTTCTTTACATCTGTGTCTCTTTTGCTGTCTTGCATATAGGATCATCATTACTGTCTTTTTAAATTCCATATCTATGCGTATTGGTATTTTTCTTTCTGACTTACTTCGCTCTGTATAATAGGCTCCAGTTTCATCCACCTCATTAGTACTGATTTAATTGCATTCTTTTTAATGGCTGAGTAATACCTCATTGTGCGTATGTACCACAGCTTTCTTATCCATTTGTCTGCCGATGGACATCTAGGTTGCTTCCATGTCCTGGTTATTGTAAACAGTGCTGCAATGAACATTGGGGTACACGTGTCTCTTTTAATTCTTGTTTCCTTGGTGTGTTTGCCCAGCAGTGGGATTGCTGGGTCATAAGGCAGTTCTATTTCCAGTTTTTTAAGGAATCATCACACTGTTCTCCATAGTGGCTGTACTAGTTTGCATTCCCACCAACAGTGTAAGAGGGTTCCTTTTTCTCCACACCCTCTCCAGCATTTATTGCTTGTAGACTTTTGGATAGCAGCCATTCTGATCAGCGTGAGATGGTACCTCATGGTGGTTTTGATTTGCTTTTCTCTGATAATGAGTGATGTTGAGCATCTTTTCATGTGTTTGTTAGCCATCTGTATGTCTTCTTTGGAGAAATGTCTGTTTAGTTCTTTAGCCCATTGTTTTGATTGGGTCACTTAGTTTTTGGAATTGAGGTGCAGGAGTTGCTTGTGTATTTTTGAGATTAATCCTTTGTGAGTTGCTTCATTTGCTATTATTTTCTCCTGTTCTAAAGGCTGTCTTTTCACCTTGCTTATAGTTTCATTTCTCTTTCTTACAACTTAAACTTCTTTTGCAGCCTATGTTGAGGGCTCATTACATGTCTCAGGAACTAGATGAAGCTATAGATAGATGTATAATGACTTATCTATACCCATATCATTCTCTTTGATTTAGCAGTTCCTCTTAGGAAATACACTTTAGGAGGAATTAGTGTAAGTACAAAGGAAAGAATCAAAGAAAAAGAAAGAGAGTCTTTCAATTGACCAAATATCAGGTCATATTAGAGTAAATTATGCATAGTAACTTGATAACATGTAATAAAGCTATTTAATTAATTTACACCACAACTATATACTAAGTGCCTATTATTACCAAGCATGAAGTGTTTAAAATAACATGAAAAATGCTTGCTGCTGCTGCTGCTGCTAAGTCACGTCAATCGTGCCTGACTCATAGCGACCCCATGGACTGCAGCCTACCAGGCTCCTCTGTCCATGGGATTTTCCAGGCAAGAGTACTGGAGTGGACTGGTGGCTCAGAGGTTAAAGCGTCTGCCGGGAATGCGGGAGACCTGGGTTTGATCCCTGGGTTGGGAAGATCCCCTGGAGAAGGAAATGGCAACCCACTCCAGTACTCTTGCCTGGAGAATCCCATGGAGGGAGGAGCCTGGTAGGCTACAGTCTATGGGGTCGCAAAGAGTCGGACATGACTGAGCGACTTTACTACTACTACTACTATGCTTCAGTTGTGGGATTGCATAGTTTTATTTGCTTCTCTATAATTTTCATATTTTTCAAATTTCTTTAATTTAGAAAAGATGTTAAATGAAATGAGCTTCTGATCCAGAGGTGGGCAGAGCTACCAGTAAAGAAATGAAATTGTCAGTTGTTCTGAATCAAATGATGGCTGGGCCTGGGTCTTCCAGGTAAGGATAGAGCCAAGAGGGCAGTTTTTGGTCTATTTTCCATTTGTCTTCACTCTTGTTCCTAATGATGATGCCAAGGAGAATGTGTGTTCAAAGTATTTGTCTCAAGCAGAGGCTGACTTCAGCAGAACTTCGTCACACCTCCCAGGGCTGGGTTTCACTGACGCTGGCTGGTCTCCAGGGTTCTGTACTTGGCAACCCTCTTCAGAATTTGGTGTGAAATACAGCTCGCCATCATTTCAGAGGCTGAAATTGCTCTCTGTGAAAGGTCCAAGGCTTATGATTGAGAAAGTTACAATATTAGGATCTGGATCATTTTCTACAGTGGAGAAGAACTTTTCACTTAGCTTTACTTTAAATCCTCTATCTTCTTCCTAAAAACAATGACTGCTCACAAGCTGCATTCTGAGTCCTATTTAGGAAATATACAACTCCTTGAAAACTTCTGAGCATGGGTAAATCATGCAGAGAACCTGGACGTGTAAAGTTAATGTTTTGATGAGGTCTGAAGGTGGTGCTGGTGTTAAAGAACATGCATGCCAGTGCTAAGACCTAAGAGACATGGGTTCAATCCCTGGGTTGGGAAGATCCCTGGAGGACACATGGCAATCCACTCCACTGTTCTTGCCTGGAGCAGCCCATGGACAGAGGAGCCTGGTAGGCTAGAGTCCATGGGGTCGCAAAGAGCTGGACATGACTGAGCAACTAAGCACTAGCACTCGGCCACAAAGCAAAGCTGCCACCCAGGGGCACAGCGCGTATACCCACAGATGCCTGTCATCTGTGATGGGAAGGTTCAGAACTTCTGAAGGTTGAGATCAAAGTTAGTGTTTCTTGTGTTTTAATGAATTACAGTGTTAGGAAATATAATAATGAAATTGTAGAAGTGTCTTCTGGAGAGCAGAAGTGGGCAGTTGACACATCTTTATACGTCTGGAGAGCGGTCAATTCCCTCCACACAACAAGTCTTGACTAAGGGTTTACGGTTCTCACAGCATCACTCTGGGCCCAGCACAGTCTGTGGCAAACACATCAGCCTGAATCTTCGCTCTTGACACATTTAATTTCCAGTGATTAAATCTGTTAACACTAAGGAGACAGGCAATTTGGATTATACAAGTAAACAAGCAATGGGACAAGAAAGGAATGCTGAAGGGAGGTTCAAATGACACCGAGTCAGTTATGCAGAGGTCAGTTTTTCAGCCACATGAATCCCTGGACAAACAGGAGTAATCACGAGGAGAATAGTTGTGCCTGGTGCAGAAAGCAGAACCATGGGGCTGCCATTGGGAAGGCGGGTAGGACATGGTGGTACTGTGTGGACCAGAGGGAAGACTTGGGTTTTACTATGAGTGCAGTGGTGTGGCCTGGGGAGACTATGCAAGAGGGTGACAGGATAGAGTATTCATTTAAAATAGCATTTGCTTTCTCTGTGGGAAATGAATGGTGAGGAGGACAAGAGTGAAGCAGGGGACTTGGTTGGAAGGCTTTGCAAAGCTGAGAAGTTGTCAGATGCTGGATAGTTTATGTGTTCAGGCAGCGGTCATAGGTCTCTCTGGTAGATTTGTGTAAAAAAATAAGAGGAATCAGTAGTGACTCCAAGGTTTTGCTCTGAGCATCTGGACAGATGCAACTGCTGTTTGTTGAACTGAGAAGGAAGTAGGGGGGGTCAGTTAGTAGTGAATCCAAAGACTATGTGATCACATGATGCCTGGGGACCCTAATCATGCAGAGGTGTCAGGTTGGCAGCTACATGTGTGGCTCAGAAATTTAGGGGAGTTTAGGTCTAGAGATGCAAATTTGCTAGTTGCTGGCTTCAAGGTGGTAGCCAGATGGGCTATGTAATTTCTGGGTCAAAGTGCGAAATGAAAATGTTGAGTTCTTTCATTGATACACTGTTATGAATTTCACGGTGACAACAACAGGTCATTGGAAAGTGTGACTTGAGAGGGAAAGGGGATTAGTACCGAAGACATGTGTAAAATGACCTTTGGGAGTCCAACAGAGTGAGAAGAAAAGCCAAGGAAAGTGTTGAACAAAATGACCCCTTTTGTAGGAAGGAAATCAGAAGAAGTTTGTAGCCTGAAGCTCAAAGAGGAATTTCAAGAAGGAAGAAGTGGCCATTTGTTCTGGCCGTTGGTAAGTGGGAAGAAGACAGAATTCACCACTGGATCAGGCAACCTAAGGCCGTCAGGTACCATGGTAAAGGCGTTTTTAGAGGGGCCAGAAGACAGCAGAGGCATGGCTGAGGTTGTTTACGGAGGAACAGAGAGAAAGGAACCAGACAGTATGACCGCAGGCAGCTTTCCCTTACCTGCACTATTCACAGGATTCCTGCTACAAGTTACGAGTAGGCAGCTGGAGAAAAAGGGACGAGGTACAGACAATAAAAGCTTTTTTTTTTTTTTTTAAGGAAAATATTGATATATTATTATGCCAATGGGAACAATCCCAAAAGAGGGAAATGCTGATGATGCAGGCAAAGGGGTGTGTGACCCTGAGAAGGGGGTACCATCCAGAGAGTGTTCAGAGATGTTACCTGGTGGCTAAAATATTTCATCCATTTGTAACAGGACTTTTCCTGTGTCCAAATTTAGTGATTAGGATCTGGAGGGGAAGTCCCATCAGTCAAATATTAGACAGCAAGGAGCCATGTCTCCCCACCCCGGCCCCCATTGCATCGCACTGGCTCTGGCCACGAAGCAGAGACTCTCAGGGGGCTTTTCAGGGCAGCCTTGGGTTGGGAGAGGCTGGTTCTCACTGAGCCAGCCTAGGGTTTGTCTTCTCAAAGAGCCCTTTGTTCCCATGCTGGAAGGGACCAACTTCTGAGGAAGGACACATCCGAAGACGCTCCACAGCCGCTCACAGGCTGAGTCCCTATCTGGGTCATGCCTTTCACGGACTTGGCTTCCTCCAAGTTTAAAATAGTCATTATTCTGAACCCTGTGAAGCTGCTAGTATTCTGTTGTTGACCAAAAATGGCAACTTATGTCGTTGCAACCTGATTTTCAAAGATTTTTATCTCAGGGAGATAGAGAGATTTTGTAGAAACGACTGTCACTCCTTCAAGTTTTGCTCAAGTTCGGGAAAGTTTAATGACCTCATAGCAGATCAGATTTCACCATTTATTTATTTCCGGTTAAGCCAGGTGCTGCCACCAAATGACTTAAGAAAAACAACAACAACAACAAAAAACTGTTGACTTTTAAACCCTGGATTTTGGAATTTCAAATAAGGGCCTGAAGTACTTGATGAGCTAGAGGAAGTCCCTACAAGTTTACTAGTTTCACAGTGTGGGGCATTCGATTTAGCCAATTGTGAGTCTATCTATACATAAAGGCTTCATTTCTCGAAGCTTTTAATTCATTGCTTTAAAAAATTGTCTTGACTATTTACATTCTTCTTTGATTTAGCAAACCTCTTTTTCGGTTGTGTGAAACCGAGTTCCAGTTGGGCACTGTGGGCTTCTCATAAATTCCAAAATAGTGAAGTAAAAATTAAAAGAGATGTATTAAAGGCAACTCTCATTACCCAGGTTAATGAGGTGCAGGCAGTGGATACTATTCAGCTCTCACCTAAATTCGTAGTTGCCACTTCCCTTCCATCAGCTCTTGCATCAGGGCAGCTAATGAGCAGCAAACTGGCTGATGCGCGTTGCACCTTTGCCTCTGTCCTGGCCTCCCCGGGACGGCGCTGATAAGGAGGAAGAGGGCTAAGACAGGCATTGGGATAGCAGAGTTTGCTCCCGCGCAGCATCTGGAGGACTCAGAGCGGTCTACAAAATAGAAGACAAAATTGGGGTTTATATGAAAAAGAAAGACAAACTTTTCTTTTGAAATATTAGGCTTATTTTATCGATAAGTATGCATTTTCAAATTAATGAAATTGAAAGGAATTTGTGTCATAAATGCTTCTTGGAAATTTAAGATCTAACACATTAAGCTTAAAAATCATGAAATGTGCTTTTTTCACTTATCCAATTCTTGTTCTAAGGCTGTGTCTCCATGAAGATCTCTTGCTGAGTTATTTAGAAGCAACTTAGAATAAATTTAGAAGTGTTTTCTGTCTCATGCCTCTCCAGTGAGATGGTGCCGATCTCAAATTTCTTCCAGCCGAAATCTTGATGTTATTTAAGTATCTTCTGTTGTGTGTATGTATGTAACATTGTTTTATATATGTATATGTATTGTATTAATTTAAGAGGTGGTAACCTCTTTAACTACTTGAAATCATGAAAAGGTTTAGAGAGAATTAAAAGTACTTTCATGTTTTTTTATGGATTTTTATCATTTCTAGCTTTAAATGTATAGCGATTGTAGCAATTATTAGAAAAATCATATGTGGATTAAATTATGTGAATTTTTTTATTCTGGGAACTCTTAAAAATATATATTGTTTTAAGTATATCTCTAATTTCCTGATGGATCTTTAGTAATTCAATCATCAGTTAAAATTTAATCTTAAATCCTTGAATTTAACTCTTACATGGATACAGAAAGGAATTCTGACATATGTTATATACATATTTTTTAGTTTCTAAACAGGTGTTTTTCTCCTTTGAACTTGAGGAGTGTAGTATGGCTATTAATAGCATATGAAATGACTACTTTGGTTTTGAACTCAATTCAGTATTGTTTCCAACGTAGATGGATGAAAATAAAGTTGTCATAGACATTGTGATAAATAAGTTGAGAGGAATGGAAGAGCATAAAGTTTGTGATTATGTGTCTAAAATTTGTCCCTGCTTTTCAATATACAGAGAAAAAAGTCTAAATGTGTGTGGCGGTCTTCTCGTAAACAAGCACACTGAATGTCTGGATTCCCCAGGACAAAGCAGGGACTCTGAGTTACTGCCCCCTCCCTACCGTCAGGATGGGATTTTCTCCAACAGACTCGTAGCTGAGGAAGATGCTGACCTGAACCCTGGATTCTGTGTTCACACGGAAGCTCTTTCATAGAGCTTTCCTTGTCACACAGGCAATTCAAGTTCTATTTCTGGGTCTTGGACAACAAAATCACATTGACTAGCCCATAGCCAACACCCAAGATGAAGAGAGATGTTTGTTCCATGATCCGGGCTGCAGGGGAAGTCTCTGAGTCCACACTGTGATTCCCGCCAATATAAGGCAGCAGAGAATTCAGAATAGCCATGGAGAGTATCACACAATCGCCTGACTGTTTAATGGGAGCTGGATTAGAGAGGTGTCTTCTGCGTGGTGAGTGGAGGACAAGGGCATGGAAATCATGTGGGCATAAGGGAGCCGCGGGCACAGTGGCTGAAAGAAACCTCTGCAGCCTTCCAGGCTTGAGTAGGCACATGGGTGGGTCAACTCCACCTTGCTTTGTTCTTTCTCTTTTTTAAAAAACAACACTCTTCTATTATAAAGAGTTCCTCTGCCTTCTTGAGTCTACATTTCTAAGTCATTCTCCTTTTCTTAGAGAATTATTTGCATGCAAACTCAGACACAGGAGAGTCATAGGGACTCGTCCTGTGAAAAGTGAGTAAGATAAGATGTGTATTAGACCTTGGTGTTGTAATCACGGCTCTGATGGTTCCAGCACCCCTGGCATAACTTAATGTGGTTCTGATGCTTGCTTTTGTGTTTTGTCTTTTAATTGTCTTGTGATTTTCTGTTGAAAGCTGAACATGATGTATTGGGTAAAAAGAACAAGGCACGTGTTCTTGTGGAGGTTGTGGCTTGTGAATTTCCACTCTGGTAAGTTGGGATTCTCTGTGTCCACTTGTCTCTCCAATACTGAGAACAGCAGTTTTCCCTGTGGCCTCAATTCTTTGCTGAATCTAAGAAGAGTTGTTGATTTTCCGTTTGCTCAGCTTTTTACTTTTTCTCATAATGATGGCATGATGACTTCTAAGCTCCTTACAGGATGGACCAGGAACTGGAAGTCAGTGAGATCAGTTCTGTACAAAACATGTGTGGTCACTCCTTCATCAAGGGTGTAAAAAGTACCTGCCAGAAAGACATAACAGCTAATAAGGACACATTTTGGTAGACATGTTAAACAAAGCTCTATCTATAAACATAGGAACTGATTCATTTTATCTTTCTCTTCAACATTGCCCCCAAAGACTTCCCAATAACTCTTCTATTGGTAACACAGAATTTGGCTAATCTTAGAGAAAGAAAAATATTAAGCACTGACAGGCAAGCAGAGCTTTATTTTTGAACAGTTTTGTGCTATGTTCTTTTTGGTTTGGCCCTGTAAACTGTAGGAGGAACATTGACAAAAGGGAGGTGAGCACCTGCCTGCCTTCCTGCTGTCAAGTCTGACTCTTTGTGACCCCATGGACTGCAGCCCACCAGCCTCCTCTGTCCATGGCATTTCCCAGGCAAGAATACTGGAGTCTGTTGCCATTTCCTCCTCCAAGGGATCTTTCTGAGCCACAGATTGAACCCACAACTCCTACATTGGCAGGTGGGCTCTTTACCCCTAAGCCACCTGGTAAGCCCAATGAACACCTGGGACAGTTCAGAAATTGCCAACTAAGATCTTGAAGACACCAGCAGAAATCTGGGGATTGCTCAGTCTGGAGGAGACAGGTCTGGTTCTCCATGGCTGTATTACTGAATGACATACTCCTCCAGAAGCAACTAAAATCTAATTGCAAACACAGAGTCTCTGCCCGGCACGTGTTACCACCAATAAACATGAACAGCGAGGACTATATAGCCCTAATCTCATTGCTTAACACAGTGCCTGGTACACACTTGCTAAAGGAAAAACAAAAACAAAAAACTGACTTTGTTATGTGAAGCACACTGCTTGAACATTCTTTCTTTGCTCCACAAAATAGACCTTGAGGACATGGGCTTGTATTAGTACAGTTAGATGAAGTTAATTATAAGAAATAACCCTCTGGTGTTTCTGAGAGCGTTTGCTGGGAAAAGTCAAGTACTTTCTTTCCCGTCAAATATTTAAGATTGGGAAGACTTAATTTTAATCCTACTTGATAGTGCTTGGGTCAACTATAAAATTATAATATTTAAAAATCACTTCAAAGGACTTTTCTCTCAGGAAGATTATCCTTCTAGGCTTAAAAAAGAAACACATCATTATTGGAAGGATCCTTCTATTGTTACATCCACTCCGCAGCTTTGCTAAAGACCATTCCCCTTGTCCCAGCGATAATCCACTTGTAATGTTCATTGTTTCTTTAGCTCTTAGAGTAAAAGATGAGCAAATATACCCTTAGCTGTTTTTTTTTTTTCCTAATGGTTTCTTTTAAAAAAGAAAACTCATATTTAGAGGTGGAAATAGCTTTTCCTTTAAATTAAATTTAAAAAGAGAGAGAGAGTAGGCCAATAATGAGACTTGAAAGCAAGTCAGGTATCAGAATGCATGCTGACCATCTGATGAAGGAAGGTGGCTCCAAAGGGGCTAAGTAATCCAGTTCTCATCATTAACCAAAAGATTTCCAGGGCCAGCTCCCATCCAAGTTCAAAGCCAAGACAAGTTAAAGTTAATCAAATGTAAAACAGCTTCAATTAGTCCACGGAAAACCCGGTGACGGACCAAGGGGAGGAACCCTGCTGCCACCCACACCCTCCTACTCCTCCCTGGCGCTGGTGGAGCTGCTTGGAGGAGAACTGCCTTAGGTCTCCGTCTGGAGGGACTTCAGGCTCCGGTGCCCCATCCCGCGTGCTAATGAGAGAGGCCCGCCGTCAGGGAGTGCAATTCCGCATGGACGTTTCCACCAAAATGGATTATTTCAGCCTCGTTGGTCACAGATTCTGTAGTTTTCCAGTGATTCATCTTACTATTAATAATGTCAGAGGATTTTAGGCCCTTGAATTAAATAATGACAAATAGGAGGCTGGGCTGTGTATTTCAGCGTGCAGCACTGTCAGGCCTGATAAATCGGATCCCTGAAATAGTTTGTAAAGTCCTGAATTGATGTGGCCGCTGCTGAGGGAGAGAATTAATGTTACGAAATAGGCCTGCAACCTGGATGGCACGGGAGCTGAGGAAATCCTTTTATATAAATGCTGTGTCCGTGCTGGAGATGGGGCGGTGGGAAGTGAGTCACCCGGGAAAAGAATGTGCTTCTCTTGGGGCGACTGGCCAGGCTGTGGGGCTGGGGGACCTGGAGCTCACGGACCAGTCGTTTATAACCTGAAGCAGGAGGACCCCTGCCGCTGAGAGGATGTAGGTCTTTACAGAGAGGAGTGATGCTTTTAAGAGCGCCAAGGCTCTGTTGACAAGTTTCTTGTGGAAAAAAGGTTTTTTGAGGTCCTTTCTCATACTCCCTCCCAGGCCAGCCCACATTAGCCCAGTCGCTCACACGAGAGATCATTTAAAATTATCCTCCAATTAAAAATAGAATTAAATTAAAAAAAAAAAACAAAAAACTAGAGGCATTGGGGGTGGTGGAGGGGGAGGGGGTCAAAGCCCTGGTTGTCTTCTGATCCATGCTATGTATAATACTCACCTTATTCAGTTTTTACAGAGAACAAAAAACGCTCACTTTTTTTCCTAAATATTTCTGTAACCAACGACATTTTTGTAAATGCTCAGATCACAAGAGGAACAGAGAGCTTTGGGAATGTCCTAGTTTGTAAATACTATTAAAATATTATTTCGGTTATCATGGTACTTTCCTACATTTTAAGTTGGGTTCCAACTTGCTGATGTTGGGAGAGGTCAGTCTGTCAATGTTTCCCTAGTGATGTCATCGTCGAGTTGATTAACCAAGATCTTCGAGCATCTCCCGGACGTGGCTACGCTGAATTGCTTGATTTCTCCTCTTTGTTTTTATCCACTTAAGAGACTTTTCCCCATGTTTCATCTTGAAAAGATTAAAGCAGATAAGCAAACTAAACCCTTCACCTTTTTGTAACTTCTCATATCTCTTTGACATTTTTCAAACGTAAAATATGTTGAAAGAACATATTAGTTGCTCAGTCAGACATGAACCTATTTCAGTCCATGTGACCCCATGGACTGAAACCCTCCAGGCTCCTCTGTCCATGAAATTTTCCAGGCAAGAATTCTGGAGTGTGTTGCCATTTCTTTATCCAGGGGTTCTTCCTGACCCAGAGATCCAGCCTGGGTCTCCTAGCATTGCAGGCAGAGTCTTCACTGTCTGAGCCATCAGGGAGCCCCACATTTTCGTTAAAATGGGTTGATCTCGTTTGTCTTTTACCAAGCTTTTGCATACACATTATCTGGCAACTTGACAAGACTTCAGTGATTTGTGAAAGATTTACTCTTTTTGGTGGGACTGCTGGGAGATTTTTAAGAAAGAAAGGTTCAATGTATGAAATCTAGAAAGATGGTCCTGATGTACCTATTTGCAGGGCAGTAATAGAGAGGCAGACTTGTGGATACAGAGAGGGAAGGAGAGGGTGGGATGAATTGCGAGAGTAGAATGGAAACATATACAGTACCATATATGAAACAGACAGCCAGTGGGCATTTGCTGTGTGACACAGGGAGCTCAACCCAGTGCTCTGTGACAAGCTAGAGGCCTGGGAGATGGGAGGGAGGTGGAGAGGGAGGGGATATGTGTATAACTGTGGCTGATTCGTGTTGATGTGTGGCAGAAGCAGCACAATATTGTAAAGCAATTATCTTTCAATTAAAAATTTAAAAAAAGAAAGATAAGTTCAGGCATGATTATAACTCTGTGCTTCATTTCTCTCAATATCTTGGCGAAATATACAGAGACCAGAAGTAAAACCCTGTAAATAAAGTTCTGTCTTACCTAGAGAGCTGTGATTAGACTTTTTTTGAGTGCAAAGAACCCGGAAGAATCACAGCATCATGGGACACAGAATTCCTGATCAGAGGGTCAACTCACAGAAGGCTGGGTCAGAGTCTTCTTTTATGCACTTTTCCATATAGCTGATAAAGGAGCCTCATCAAGTTCACCGTGATTTATCCATGATTCAAACAGGAGGATTAGCAGGGATTCCAACACGTTCTTGGGACTAAAGCAAGAGTAAATTTACCAGGAGGCTGGGTTTGTCCTGGAGAGGTAGGTTCCTCCCCATCTTGCTTCCACACCTTGAAGACGGCCACCCATAGTCAACCAAGCTCCCTTCCCCTATCTTGCCTCTCCCGCCAGGCTTCAACCCCAAGGAGGAGTCTGTGGGGACACAGAAGGGTTCATTCATGGCTCCTCTTTTATGTCCATCATTTTCTTGTACTTCAATTTCACTTTCTAAAAACTAAAGGAGGTTTTCCCTCCTGGACCATGTTCAGGTGCTTGAAATAGAGAAGAAGACAGAGATCTCATTTTCCCTCTGCTTTTTTCATGCCTCTGTTATGCAGGATCTTAGTTTCCCAGGCAGGGATCGAACCCGTGTCCCTTGCAGTGGAAGTGCAGAGTCTTAACCAGTGGACCACCAGGGAAGCACCCTGAGCTCTGATTCTCAACAGACAGTGCTCTTCCATTGTAGTGAAGCATCTCGAACCTTGTGTCAGGCCCAGCAGGTGATCCACTCGTCCCAGTTTGCCTTCACCTATCCTGGGTTAAAACTGAAAGCCCTTGTTCCTCCTGCTCACTTGGGCTGGTCACCCCAAAGTGTAAATGTTTCCTTAGGTGCAACTTGCTGTAAGTCTGGAGGAGCACCAGCTTAGCTTCGTGTTAGTCTGGCCAGCTTTTATGTACTGGGTGAAGCCGACCTTTTAAAATTGTAGTGCAACATGTAAAGGTGTAAACAGCTTACTTCTCATAAGGACAGAGTTCAGGGTGATTTAGCTTCTCCACGATGAAAAAGGGTTGTCTCAAACAACACACGTGACTACACAAGGTTAACTGGAACTCTTGCCCTAGTCTGTACAGTTCTCCCCAGATCCCTCCCAAGAGTGAGTCATTCACTTCTCTTTTTGTTGGACCACCAGGGAAGCACCCTGAGCTCTGATTCTCAACAGACAGTGCTCTTCCATTGTAGTGAAGCATCTCGAACCTTGTGTCAGGCCCAGCAGGTGATCCACTCGTCCCAGTTTGCCTTCACCTATCCTGGGTTAAAACTGAAAGCCCTTGTTCCTCCTGCTCACTTGGGCTGGTCACCCCAAAGTGTAAATGTTTCCTTAGGTGCAACTTGCTGTAAGTCTGGAGGAGCACCAGCTTAGCTTCGTGTTAGTCTGGCCAGCTTTTATGTACTGGGTGAAGCCGACCTTTTAAAATTGTAGTGCAACATGTAAAGGTGTAAACAGCTTACTTCTCATAAGGACAGAGTTCAGGGTGATTTAGCTTCTCCACGATGAAAAAGGGTTGTCTCAAACAACACACGTGACTACACAAGGTTAACTGGAACTCTTGCCCTAGTCTGTACAGTTCTCCCCAGATCCCTCCCAAGAGTGAGTCATTCACTTCTCTTTTTGTCAATAGCCTCAGCTGCTAATTTTCTGCCTTACTGAGTGGGCGATTATAATTGAACAGGACTCAAACAGGCAGGATTGATGTTTTTGAATTGTGGTGCTGGAGAAGACGGACTCTTTAGAGTCCCTTGGATGGCAAGGAGATCAAACCAGTCAATCCAAAAGGAAATCAACCCTGAATACTCATTGGAAGGACTGATGCTAAAGCTGAAGCTCCAATATTTTGGCTGCCTGATGCAAAGAACTGAGTCATTGGAAAAGACCCTGATGCTGTGAAAGGCAGAGGGCAGGAGGAGAAGGGGATGACGGTTGGATGGCATCATCAACTCAATGGACATGAGTTTGAGTAAACTCTGGGAGATGGTGAAGGACCGGGAAGCCTGGTGTGCTGCAGTCTATGGGGTCACAAAGAGCTGGACTTGAATGAATGACTGAATGACTGAACAAAAACAACACCAATCAGAACAGACCTCTGCTAGAAAAAGGTTCAGTTTGTGTGTGTGTGTGTGTCTGTGTGTGTGTGTGTGGCGGATCGTTCACTCTTACAGAAGCTTTTCATTTGCTTTCAAGCTGATGGATATGTTCAAAATGATGGGAGCTGCCGGGAGTCTGATATCCAAATCAGCTTAATAAGCTTCAACTATGATTTACTGAAGGTGAAGATGGTCACAGTGATCTGGGATTTAAAACCTAGGAAGATACAGTGTTTGGACAAATTTTCTCTATCTGAGTTAATTTGGTATATCTGGTATGTCACTATCTGGTCAGTTTCTCTTAGTTAAAATAGTTGTCTCCTTGGTATGTTTGCAAGCTATGTGATAAGCTGGAGAAAAAAATTTCTCAGGAAAAGGCGATGCATTCAAATATATCATTTTCTCACCTAGATTTGCTGTTTATGATGGAAGAGCAAGGGGATGTCTACACTCTGCTTGTCAGGGATGTAGATTTCCTTGATCTCCGAGGTCAGGGTTGATTACAAGTGCCATCGTGGGGTGAAGACAAGAAGGAACAGTCTGGATGGAACACTGTCTGTGCTGATTGCTCTAACAGGGCTGCCGACCAGAGTGGTGCTTTACATATTCAATCTGAAGCACGTGGTTAGGTTAACAGGAAGGGCTCATTCTAATGCTTCAGAGGCAAAGCTCCTGATCTTTCTTGGCTCCTTTTCCCCAGACTGTGGCAAAGGTCTCTAAATTGGGAGTAATCTTGCATAGCCCACGGGCTTCCTCCGTGTGGTCCAGCCAGGTGCGGTAAGGATGAAATGTGGCAGCGAGGACAGGGCTGTTAAGTGTAATGGACAAGCCGTGTCAAGAGCAATAAAGCAGCAGGGGATACAGGACTTTGAGAGCTCCTTTTATGAACACATCGAGAGCCTCACTGGTTGTACTTGGGAGCGCAGTAATGCAGGAAGCAGGAACAGCAGCCAGGAGGCATTCTCAGGAGGGGCAGAAATCCGTTCCTTCTCTCCAGCTAGCTAAAGACCAGATACGTTCCCAGCATTCTGGGATGGGCATCAAAGACGGTTCGGATAAGCCCCTTGTTTGGGAGTGGGTACTGAATAAGAGAATGGAGTTGAGATTTATACATGTTTTTATAAAATAACCACAAAACCAGAAAGAGACAACATGATGAAGCGGGTAGGATTTGTCACACAAGGAGGTAATAAGCTCAGCGAAAGCAGCCCCCGAATATATTCTTCAAGCTCAATATGAATAAAATCCATGCAGTGTCTCGTAGCCCAAAGGCCCCTGTGATGCAGCCACTGCCCGCATCTCCGATTAGCCTCTCTGCCTGTCCCTCCTACTCGTCAAGTTGCAGCCACATGAGTCTGCTCTCTTCTGCTCACTTGAGTGAAGACTGTTCCTACCTCAGGACTTTTGCATGTGACCTCCTTCATGTGCCTCAGCACCCTCTGCCCCATACTTTCAAAGGTGCATTTCTTCCCATCTTGAAAAACACCTTAACTTTATTTGCCCCTTGTTATATGCACACCCTTCAGAGAACACAGCATAGTCTATAGTTATTTTATTTCTTTACATGCTTTTTTTTTTTAGAGTTTTTGATGTGGACCATTTTTTAAAAGTCTTTATTGAATTTGTTACAATACTGCTTCTGTTTTAAGCTTTGGTTTTTTGGCCATGAGGCATGTGGGATCCAAGCTCCCCAGCCAGGGATTGAACCTGCACCCCCGACACTGGAAGTCAAAATCTTAAACACTGGCCACCAAGGAAATCCCCCATGTTTTTTGTTTTAAACCACTATGTACAATTTATGAGGAAATATCTATTATTTTTTTCCTGTGAGATTTTTCATTTTGTAAAACTAAATTGAGCAGACTGCCTGGGACATAGTAGCTACTCAGTAAATATCTATTGAGTGACTTACTTTCACTTTATTCCTTTTGAGTGATATTATACCATCTAGAGATTCATTTGGCTGCAGAAGCAATATTTAAAAAGATAAATATCATGAAGTTGGTCAAATACCTTTAATACCTTATTGGGACCTAATCAGATTTTGGAGAAGGAAATGGCAACCCACTCCAGTGTTCTTGCCTGGAGAATCCCAGGGATGGGGGAGCCTGGTGGGCTGCCGTCTATGGGGTCGCACAGAGTTGGATACGACTGAAGTGACTTAGCAGTAGCAGTAGCAGATGTTTTCTGCCAGTGATCAAGATTGCTTTCATAACACCATGCATAGGTGTAACTATGCATTCTCAACTTTGTTCCCTCTTTTCTCTCTTTCCATCTTCCTTAAAATGTTTCCCATGTGATGCTAGTGGTGAAGAACCTGCCTGCCAATGCAGAAGACTTAAGAACCACGAGTTATGACCCCTGGGTCAGGAAGATCCCCTGAAGGAGGGCATGGCAACCCACTCCAGTATTCTTGACTAGAGAATCCCATGGACAGAGGAACCTGGAGAGCTACAGTCCAAGGGTCGCAAAGAGTTGGGCACGACTGAAGTGACTTAACCTGCAAGCATACATCTTCCTTAAAAAGTTCTTGTTACACGGATAATGTATTATCTTTTTCTATATTTTAACACTAAAATAAATAAGTTTTTACTATAAAAATGTTATACATAATAGGATATAAATCATATCAAAGTGCATATATAATATAATGTAAAATGAAAATTCTTCTTTTTATATCTCACCTCCAAATTCTGACCCCAATTTCACTTGTCCCTCTAAAAGGTGGCAATTGCTGTTAACAATTTGGAATATATACTTTCGAACAATTTTCTACCCATTTGTAAGCTTCTTATTGAATCCTTGCATTACTATCTATTTTATTGATTTCTGCCCTTTTCTTTGTTATTTTCTATTCTCTATTCTCTTTGGGTTTATTCTCCTATTCTTTGGGTGTATTCTGAAGTCAAATGCTTAATGCATCAATTTCCTACCTTCCTTCTCTTCTGTGTGAGCATTTAAGACTAAATTTCCCCTAAGTAGTCCTTTAGCTGTTACTTTTACCAAAAGAGTGTGAGGTCTGTCTGCTGGCTGCTCAAAAGTCAATAACAGGCCAGGTTAGTGGAAAGCAAAGTTTGCTTTATTTCAGATGCTGGCAGCTGCGGGGTGGGGAGGGCATACGTCTATTTAAAGGCCAATTCCCCTCCTCCCTCCATTGGCAACCAGTGAGGCAAGAGCTTTTACAGACAGAAGGGGTGGGCCACCCGTAGAAACAGCACAGTGAACCCTTAACCAGCATGGCTGAATCAAGGTCCCAGGGCCTCCAGAAGGCAGGAAGTGGGAGAAAGCTGCATGGAGGGAGGGGTAAGCAGAGGTGCCAGAGAACACTGCTGAGGGGTCCCCACCACCCTTTTTGGCATTCTGTGATATTTCTTCTGCTTCTTATACACACTGCACATTTAAAATAAAAATCCTGGAGCAATTTTTCCTAAGCAAGTGTGTCATCTTCTTAGAAAACCCGAGGGTACAGTGGACACTGGAAAGAATATGTTCTGAGGAACCTGTATAATGGAAGGAATTTGGATCACACACACTGAAAACGATTTACAAGTGTGTTGGTCCTTTTGAAATTTTCATGCTTGCTTAGATATTTGAAAAATAATTTAAAATATATCACTATGCTTTTCTTTCACTAGAGATGACATGTCATAGAGATATTTTAGAATCCATTTTCCAGGAATAATGGGTATAAGTGGCTCTCCAAATATCTTGTTCAACTGTGTTTGAGCTCCCATATAATTGTTACAAGGGTACTTATAAGTTCCGACGATTTGTCCTGAATCCTTCCTGGAATGAAAAGTTTAATCATTGTGTTGCTTTAATTTGCTGTCCTGCCCATCACATCAATCTGAGAGGTGAAGTTGAAAAGAAACAAGTAAAATCTTACTAGAAAAGGCTATTTTTATTTTATTTTTTTTAGTGCTAGAGGATTAAGAAAAAGAAAGAAAAAGAAAATAGGAATGACTGCCTAAACGTGGCAATAAAGTTTATCAGCAAGTGATGCTCAACAGAGCTTTCATAAGGAATCAATAAAGCTAGCAGTTTGTGATTTACAAACCACTGTCTGTTTAACCTTAAGAGTTATCACTCACCCTCTTCATTAGAATAGTAAATTAAAAGGTTCACAGGAACAGCTCAGTTTGGCTTAATTTAAGTCCCTTCCCAGAAAATGTGGAGATTAATATGATATAGAAATCAATATTTTTCAGCTACGGAGACTCGGGGCTTGGCATATCTCCTCCCATCCTCCTTTCTCCCGTGGCCATCCAGATTCTATTCCTATAATCCTTAAATCCGCAGCTTATTCCCATCACCATAGAAACACCTGCTGTGTGATCAGTTTTGATCAGTTGCAGGCTAACCCTCGGTGGCTTCTGCCAGCCAAGCTCTTCTGGCTTCAACCCCTGTTCTGCAGGGCAAGGTGCTGGGGTGGGAGTGTCGCCAGGTCTGTTATCTGACTCGTTCCTTGGGGAGATGTTCTCTTCTTGCTTGCATTAGCAAGGGTTCGAATGCTATGGGCCACAGTCGTTTCCGAAGTACCCGCCATTATGTGAACAGATCGAAATTCTTCCCTCTCCTCCTCCTTTCCTGCCCTCCTTTCCTTCTTCCCTCCTCTTCTCCTTTCTTTCTTAGCTTTCTCTTTAATCTTCAGTCCCCTCTCATTCTAAAGTAGCCGTTGGCCTCAGCCTAACATGCAGATGTTGAGAAAATTACGTTCTGGGAGATATACTTTTTTTTCTCTGAATGTTTCAGCTTATATCAAGAGCTTCACAACTGTGACCATCGGTGTTTGTCAGGGAGAAGTGTGCCTGCAGGGGTGAGGCTGGATGAAGCTGATGGGTACGCGCTTTAAACTCAGCTCTGATTTCTGGGATGACACAGAGCAACGAGTTTCTGTAAAGTCTGGAATATACACAGCCTGAAATTGTGTCTGAAATCAGTAGAAATTACACACAAGAAGAGAAGGAAGACTTTATGCAGGCGAGGGCTGCATTGAGCCACTCAATTGATTTGGTCACTTCAGCTACCTTCACGATTGATGAGGATTGTGTCAGGATTGATTCGGCTGTAGCAAATGGTATTGACCATTAAGATAGCAAAAGAGATTAGATCCCCGTGTCACAGTGCGAAATGAAGTGGAGATCTGTCAATTATCCTGTGAGTTTGATCCATGCACTGCTGCCATTGTTTCTCTTAGTGTCAGCACGGTCAGTTCTCTTTGGGGGATGCAATATTTTCCCCATTTGTCCTAAAATACTTATAGATTCAGTCTGATCTCTGTTGCCAAATATAGCTCAAAATTTTAGGCCACTTTCAGCTAATTTGAGTTAGACAAAATGGTGAGGAGATAAAGACAAACATATAATTACAATGGAGTTGGACAATTATGCCCACCCAGGGAGGGGAATGGAATACAGACTACAAAATACAAATACACAGAATACAAAACACAGAATACAAATACAGAAAACAAAAGGAGATAGAATAAAAATTCTGCTATTAGGAAGCACTTTCTTTTACACAAAATATCTCATCTTATTAACTATGCTCTTCCAGTAAATGGAAAAAAAAAAGATTTTATTTGTATCAAGTAGCTTAATCTGCGGAGAAGGCAATGGTATCCCACTCCAGTACTCTTGCCTGGAAACTCCCATGGACGGAGGAGCCTGGTAGGCTGCAGTCCATGAGGTCGCTTAGTCAGACACGACTGAGCTACTTCATTTTCACTTTTCACTTTCATGCATTGGAAAAGGAAATGGCAACCCTCTCCAGTGTTCTTGCCTGGAGAATCCCAGGGATGGTGGAGCCCAATGGGCTGCCGTCTGTGGGGTCACACAGACTGCAGGGTCAGACACAACTGAAGTGACTTAGCAGCAGCAGCATCAGCTTAATCTGATCACCTCTAACCAAACAATGTAAACATGTGAATTTGTCATACTCATCAGGGAAGAAGGGAGAATGATGACTGCTTCGAGTCCTGTTTTTGGTTGAATTCTGGTCAGCTGTTTGCATTGTTCATGCATTTGCCCACACTGGTGATTCACGTGGCCGAACCACCAATCCAGCCACCAACTCTGTCTCATGTGTTCTCCTCTCGACTACATAGACCCTCACCGGATCAGAATTTCTAAGGAGCCGGTGATATTAAAGACAACCTATTGCTTCTTTTCCTCTGTGTAACTGAAGATCACAGCTCAAGCTACCTCAAGTGCAGGAGACTCCGTAAAATATTATGTCTTCTATGTTCATAAAAAACCATCACCACCACTACCCCCACCACCAATCCCCCACCATGGATTTAAAAATCCACAGCATTTAAAAAGTATTTTATATTTTATTTGTTACTTATATTTACAGCTCTTGACTTTTAGACTGGGTGGGCCGTGCTGAGAATTTACAATTAAAGCTCTTTTGTTACATAGAACATAAATACCAATTCTTATATGCTAACACTATTCAAGATGGGTTTAGAGTCTGTTCCAACTGGCACCTATTTTTGAGACGTGACAAGTGTGGCTTCTATATTTACATTTCCCCCCCAAGCCCCTTTTCCAGCCACACTGCCTACAATTTCTATCATCAGTGTCACTACTATGGGTCTCAATAATTTACATAATTGATAGAGATTAAAACACAAATATTATTCAAGAGGAAAGAATCCATTTACTAGTAATGTGGGGCCTGATTTATCAGATTAGATATTAGCAAGCAGAACCCATGGGAATGAGTTTCTTTTCCTGTCCCTGTAGGAGTAATGAGCAGAAGCACAGTTCAGGTCAAAAGCCGTGTAAAAACATCGGAGAGCCTGCAAAGGATGAGAAAGACCAGCGCGCGTGTGTGTGGTAACATAAGGGCAGCAGCAGAGGATCCAATTCCATAGGTGTTTGTTTTTCTGAAGCATCAGCCTTACCTGTTTCTTCCACTTCCCAGGCATTCATGGGGCAAAATGAGGGTGGTTTTCAATTTTACTAAGCGGATGTATATTCTAACGCTTTTCCTTTCATTCAAGCTATGCTTGGAGCAGGTAGGCTTTCCCACTGGCCCTGAAGGTTTTCTTTCATTCCAGAGACTTGAATTTAGCCTGATTTCTTCTGGATTGCAAAAGGAAACCAGTATCTCTGGAAAATCCTGTCTCCATCTCTAGGAGAAGCATACGCCCTGGTCAAGCACTCCACAGTCTGAATGGTGTAGCTGAACTGGGCTCTGGTGCAGGGGTCCCTACATTGTCGCTCCCAGGAGGGATCAGTCTCCAAACCAATCAAGAGTTTATGGGACAAATCTACTTAGAGGCTCCCGGCTCTGCAGTAAAGAATCTGCCTGAAATGCAGGAGCAACAGGAGACTTGGGTTCAATCCCTGGGTCAGGAAGATCCCCTGGAGAAGGGAATGGTGGTCCACTCCAGTATTCTTGCTTAGAAAATCTCAGGGACAGAAAAGACCGGCAGGTTACAGTCCATGGGGTTGCAAAGAATCAGACACGACTGAAGCGACTTAGCCTGCACGGAGACAGTTGTCAGTGACTACTGAGGTGATGCAATGCACTGACCACATAGGATGATTCTTCTGTTCCTCTTTTAATGAAATGGATGGATACTTACTCTTGAGATTTACTCTTGAGGTGATTCTGCTGCTTCCTAAGCCCATTGGGCTAAGTTGGTGCTCAGTAAAAAGGCTGATGTTGAAAGCAAATACTACAAACTGAATTTCAAACACCTAATAAGATACTGAAGATCACCTCAAGCTTTCAGGTGTCACATACTGCAAAAGTACAGATGACGTTGCACTTTGCAGTCCCAGTGTAATTAACGCCACGCTCTGATCAAACCATCAGGCTCTCTTCTGCGGGCTCTAGCGGAGGAGATGAGTGTGAGCGATTGTTCACCAGTTGGGATGTGACAACTACTCCTGTGGCACTGATCTACTCTGCCAGGTCAGTTTCATCTGTTCCACACACATCCTCTGAAAAGGGGATGTTTTCCCTGTGCAGAGATGGCCATTTTGAGGCTCCTCCTGACGCCAGCCTTTGCTCTTGGCTCTCTCTCTCAAAGCCAGGCTTCACTTTACATCAGAGCAGCGGGGATAAATAAAACTGGATGGCTTTCAGTTCCAATCACGTCTTGTTTTACTTCGCTCCAGCCAATACGTTATCGGGAAATAATGGATTTCTATCTGTGAAAGTGAAAGGAACAGGTTTAAGATTTTCAAATTTAAGAATGCTCTCCTTCTGTATTTTTGGTGGTAAATGGGAGGCTCTCCTGATGGAAGGAGGAACATTTCATTTTATTCTAATGTAAAAGAGTTCTTTCAAGATAGAAAATCCCATTCGTTTTTATCCCGAGAAAACACAGCCCTTGATCTGCGTGGAAGCTTCGCAGGAAAACTTAGGATATGTTCCTAAAGTGCAGAGGGAGTCAAGGGTGCTCACAGGACCCACCCTGGAACTCAGCACATCAGACGCCAAGCCTCGCACTTAGTAGGGGTGTGAGCCCCTGCGTTCAGCCACTTGCCCCCTGGAGCCCTGACACGCCCCCCAGTCTAGCTGAGGACCTGGTGCTTATAGGCTCTCACTAGTGCTGCTGTGGTGTAAATGCCAGCTCTTTTTTTTTTCTTTTTTTAAAGACTATTTTTCAGAGCAGTTTTACCTCCCCAGCAAAACTGTGGGGAGGGCACAGAGATTTCTCATGTACCCCCTTCCCCTGGTGGCTCAGATGGTAAATAATGCACCTGCAGTGCAGGAGACGTGAGCTTGATACCTGGGTCAGGAAGACCCCTTGGAGGAGGGCATGACTACCCACTCCATGACTCTTGCCTGGAGAATCCCATGGACAGAGGAACCTGGCAGGCTACAGTCCAGGGGGTGAAAAGAATCAGACACAACTGAGCAACTAAGCACAGCACAGCCCTGCCCCTACACGTATACAGTCTCCCTCGAGGTCAGTAACCCTACCAGGTGGGATGCTTGTTACAACTGATGAACCTGCACTGAATCATCACCCAAGCCCACAGCTTGCTTTAGGGTTCTCTGGGGATGTTGTACATTCTCTGGATTTGGAAGAATGCGTAATGACATGTATCCACCATAAAGGTGTCCTACAGAGTAATTTTACTGCCCTACAAACCCCCTTAGCTCCACCTACTCATTACCCTCGTCCCTAGCCCCTGGCAACCACTGATTTTTAAGCTGTCTCCATCAGTTCAGTTCAGGTCAGTCGCTCAGTCGTGTCCGACTCTTTGTGACCCCATGAATCGCAGCACGCCAGGCCTCCCTGTCCATCACCAACTCCCGGAGTTCACTCAGACTCATGTCCATCGAGTCGATGCCATCCAGCCATCTCATCCTCTGTCGTCCCCTTCTCCTCCTGCCCCCAATCTCTCCCAGCATCAAAGTCTCTTCCAATGAGTCAACTCTTCGTATGAGGTGGCCAAAGTACTGGAGTTTTTTGTCTTTTCCAGAGTGTCATTGTGTTGGAATCACACAGTACGTAGGAGGCTTTTCAGACTGACTTCCTTCCTTTAGTTTATGCATTTAAGTTTCTGCCATATATTTTCATGGATGGATAGCTCACCATTTTTTTTTTTTTTAGGTGGGGTGATGGACTGGAGGGGCTGTTGTGGGCTGGCTGCAGGGTCTGGTGAAGTCTGGCTTCTCCACTGTACCCGTACAGGGCCTTTCAGGGTGTGGGTCTCTGCTCCCCTCAGGGACGCCTCATGCCTCTCCCCAGGTGTGAGGACTGCCCGGGGCCAGGCCATATCTCCTTCTGTGCCCTTTCTCATCAGCGTAATCCAATATGTCCTCTGACACTACAGATGCAAACCTCCACAATTTCCATGACAGGTAATGAGAGGGTGAAACATTTCCTGTAACATCCTCTCTCATATATATTTGAAATGTAGAAATAGAGAGTGAAAATCGCTCAGAACTAAGTTCAGGCCTGAAAATTGGTCATTTTTGACAGTTGAGTTAACTTGAGCTCGGCACTTTGGCTAATAAATCCTCTTCAGCTCCTGACAGACAGGTGAAAGCAACCATTGTGAGGTGGAACAACCTCCATAATTGGGTTTTCCTGCATGTGGTGAGGCTGTACTCTCTGGATGTGGAGAAAAGATAAGCGAGATCCAGCCTGGTCCGCTGTCCATGGGGCAAGGTGACCTTCCCTTGTGACACAATCTCCAAATTCATTTCATAGTCAGATGACAAAGGCACAGAGCTTTTTTTTTTTTCTCTCTCTCTATTGCTCCCTTTGGTTTTTCTTTTTTATCCTTTTTTCTCTTTCAAAAAGTTAAGTCTATACTCAGAAGTGTATGTAATTAATAAACAGTATTTTCCTGAAAAGGATTCAACTCTCCCAGTTTTAGAGCTGAGGAAACTTGGTTCCAGATTCTTCTGCATTTTAACCCATTTGGATTTTTAAAGTGGATCAAAGTAAGCATTTCTGGGAGCATGATTTAGTCAATCATGACTGTAGCTTTCCATCCAGACTCTAGATCCCTCCATCATCTCATCTCTTGACAGTCATGGACCTCACCTGCTTTCTTGCCATCTCTCCCCATCACCAAGGTGCTCAGTTTATCCCTGTTTCCACATTTATGGTGGTTATTCACTTGCTGTTATGTATTTTTTAGCCTCTATCTTATTTTGTTCCCACCACCCCTGTGAGTCTAACTTCTCTCCAACTTACTTGAGGGTGTGGACTTGCCTTTATTTAGGTTGATTTTGTTTGCTTTTCCTTGAGAATTCATTTGCTTGTCATTTTTGCATTCTCCATGTTCCTTATTTTAGCTTATTTTCAATAGTATCTACACCTAGATCCATGGTGATCACTCTCTGTCTAATAGACAGGTGTTGGCTCAGCACTTGGGGTTATGCACTGGTTTGGGGGGTACCCCAGGGTTGCCCAGGGAATACACTGAGACCTTGGGGTTCTGACTGGGTGTTTTGACCCAGAATATTACACTCAAAGTCTTCTCTTCTTCCTCCTGCTAATTGCAAGTCTGAAATGCCAGTATCTGCTGTCTGGTCACCTCCTTACATCCATCCCAGGGCTACCCTGCCCCTGCAGGTGTCCCTGGATCCTCACCCCATCCTCTGCCCTTCCCTCCTCCACTGTGCTATCCACTGCGGTCAGTCATTCTGCTCACTGTGAGTCCAACTTGTTGACCTCCAAGTCAAAACCCTTGACGGGTTTCTACTGCCCCAAGGCTCTTCAGTGTGGACCGGAAGCTCTTTTTGGTTCTTCCACTGCTAACCTCTCTAAACCCAGGTGCCATCCTCTCTGCTGGCTCAGGACATACTCTGTGCCTCTGTCTAACCAAGTTCTTCTAGTTCACGCTTCCTGGGGCCCCCAGTCCTCAGCACACCCTGTCCTTATGTCCTTATGTCACTTCTCGAGGACGACTTATCTGACCCAAATCAATCTCTCTTTCAACTCTCCTACTGTTGACTTTAGTAGGTTCGGTTTTAAGAACTTGCTGGATTTTTGTCTTTCATGTTAGATACGCTGGGTAAAGAGTGGGTCTGTATCTATTTCTCAGTATCTCATACTAATAAATAATAAATGTAAGTTGAATAAGTAATGAGTAGCTACAAAGAGTTGCAAGAGTTGAGCCTGTGTACAGGGACCAATTCATAAAAGGCTTGTGTACATCATCTTTCTTGTAAAGGTTACCACTGAGAGATTTTAAGCAAGAGGATCACATGAGTAGGTTTTCACTTTGGAAACATTCTCCCGGCATCCTTGTGATGTTTATTAGCCCAAAACCAAAGGCCTGGGGATAACGGCTAACAGACCATTATAAAAATGTCTGTAAGAAGTTGAAGTTCTGACCTCAACAGTGGGAACAGAGGGGACAGATTAGAAAGGCATTTATGAAGCAGAACTCAGAGGGATTGATCATCAACAGTATGCAGGAGAGGAGACACAGGAGGAAATCCACAGTGATCTCTGGCTTCTGCCAGGATGACTGTGTGGGTGAGAAATTCCTGAGACAAGGATCAGGAGGAGAGGACAGTTAGAGGTTCTTGTGGCAGATTCAGGCTGTGATGGGAAGACCCAGCTCTGATGTGAGGGGAGCATCCTGAGCAGAAAGGGTAGTACTGAGCAAGTGGATAGGGAGGCGGGTAAATTCAGGATGGGTTTGGTTTCGCTCTACAGTCTTCCAGCTATGTGACCTCACAAGCTCATCATTGTAAGCCTCAGTTTCTTCCACTCTGTAATGGGCACAATAATAGCACTTCATCCACAGGAGAAACTGTGCAGTCAAAAAGAGGATGTATACAAGGGACTTAGCATAATGTCTGATAGTAAAATGCTGGTACCGCTGACATTGAAGATGTATAGTGTATTGTCGTCAGTTGGCAGGAGGGTAGTGAGAATGAGAAAACTCAGGTCAAGTGTAAAAAAATAAGAGAGCTGATGATGAAATTCTGTGGGGCCAATGACATTTAAAGGGGGCTGAACTAAGAGATTCCTGCAGAGGAGATAGGTATCAGTCTGGGAGCAGACAGAGCAAATGGGAACTTGGAGGAACTCAAGGCCCGGGGCCTGGGTTCACTGCCCTCTGGAGGCAGTCTCTCTCAGCTGTCCACAAATGCACTTTGGATTTATTTTCACATCTTTACATAGTAATCAACCTTCCATCTTGAAACAGCTCCCTTGAAGTCTGTAATAACATCGTAAATGAGTCCTACCATTTCCCGGCTATTTGTAATGTGAAAATGGACTTTGTCCTTATGATTCAGTAATTTTTTTCCCACTGTTTGCTGATGCTGTCTGAATAGCTGGTGAGGGAAAGAAACCCCACAAATTGAAGATGCTTGCCATGAAGGTCTATTAGTGGTCATTGGGGATTCTTTAAAAAGCCAAAATCAATGTTTAATAACCAACCTAATAAGAGCTATATGGAGACCGCACGGGCTTTCTCTTGTAGTTATACTTTTGCCAGGCTTTATGGGAGTTAATGTGTTTTATTTAACCAAGAACTTTACCTTGAAGTACTTGTCTTTCAGATAAAACAAATCAGCTATATCAAGTCTTACTGTATTACAATTGTCTTCTTTTGAAAACTGAAAAATATCTTCCTTATTCTAATCATCCCTATGAAAAGGCTTAAATTATTATTTTTTAAATGATGCCTTGAAAAAATATGATTGAAGCTTACCATAATTAAAGATGCAATGGGTGGCACCCTGGATTATCAGCAAAAGAGTGATATCATCAACCCGGGAGTCTGCCAATAAGCAGCTGTTTGATTAAAGTTGGCATTTAAAATTTTCTAAATTCCCCCCTTTTTTTTTCATATGAAGTAAACAGGTTAAATTGGATGATATTTTTAAGACCTTTTCTGTAATAGTTTTTTGTTATATTTCTAGGAAAATAAACAATAATGTGACCTGGACTTAAAAGACTTGCTCACTAAATCTGGGGTTGCTAATCTTAGAGTCACCTTATTAAGTGTGAAAGATGTGGATTTAAGGCCAAAAAACCCACCCTGATGATAGCACTGTTTTGCAAAGTGAGTAACGACCTTTTGGAACTCGTTATTTCCACATGGATCATATATTCTCCCTCTTCCTGGGTACCCGCTGAAGTCCTAGTGAAGAATAAGAAAAGCTTGGTTGCTCAGGGACACATAAGAAGCAAGCAGGGCACCTGGTGTGAAAGAAGTCAGCTGAGAGGAGGGGAGAGAGGCTGTATTCAGAAGGAAAGGACAGAAAGCCCAGCCCGCAGGCTGGGGTGCTGAGGACAGAGGCCCTTCAGCAGCAGACCCTCCCCCAGTGGTCCAGGCACTGGGGAGATGCTCTGCAGAGCCCCTGGGAATTGAGGGGTGGGGAGGGGCTGGTGAACTCCTGTAGAAGGGGTGTCAGGCCCTCTGGCTCCCTCCCTCCCCTAATTCCAGAGTCCCAGCAGAGAAGGCAATTGTAGAGAGTCCTCGCTAGACTGAGTCTAGAGAGACTGGAGAGTGCCAGGCAAAACTTCAAGTGCTGTCTTTTGAGGGTCCCCCAAACCTGCTCATACCCATCACTGCAACTATGAGATCCAGAAATTAAAAAACGGTGCCCACATACACACAACTTCCAGTCACCATCTAGGACTTCACCCTGTAAGGCAAGCAGACACCCAAGAGTCACCAGATATGAAAAGAGAGGTTCCAAACAAGAAAGAGAAAGATCAAATTAAACAGGATGAAACACAGGAAACAGCCACAATAAAGGGAGAACTCTATAATTTTTATGCTTAGGGAAATGAGGTGAACAAGATGCTATAAAATAAAAGAATAATCAGGCCATAAGGAACAGCTCTTGGAAATTTAAAATGTGATAGACACAATAAAAAGAAATCAATAAAAAAGTTGGAAGATAAAGGCTAGGATATCTCTCACATAGTATATAACAGAGATAAAAAGAAAATTTATAAAATTTAGAGGGGTCATGCAGAGGTCCAAGAGTTAACTAATAGCAATTTCAGAAAAAGTGACTAGAAAGTGGATAGAAAGGAAATTAGCAAACTTTAATAAAAGGTTGAATACCAAGAATCTGAGTTTTCAACATGAAATGGCTCATCAGTTGCTTAGTATATTGAAAGAAAAGGGCACTCAACGAGGGCATGTAATTATAAAATTTCAGAACTTGAAAGATGACCTGAATATCTCAAAGCTTCCAAGTTGCAATCATAGGGTTGGAGGACAGGTAACATATAGAAATAGGAATCAACATGGATACTGTTAGCTCAAAATTAATTCTGAAGGTGTCAATGAATGACTTGCAACTAAGATTTCTATACCCACATATCCATCATTTGAGCATGAGAAATAGATAAAGATATTTTAATTTTGCAAGGATGAATCCATTTTTTCTCCATTCACTTTTTCTTGGAAGCCTCTGTGTTATTTGTCTCAGAAATAACAGTCATTATCCAAAAAAAGCCTTGGAAACTGTAGCTCTCACTCAGGAGAGCAGCGGGAACCATTCCCAGAATAAAAGAGTGGCAGGACTGGGGATGGCACCTTCCAGTTAGAGAGGAGGAAGCCTCACAAAGGACTGCACTGAAGAGCCATTGATATGCCTTAGTGTTGATATGTCTGAGTATCAATATACCTGAGTATCGATATACCTGAGTACTGATATGCCTGAGTATTGGGGAAAATATTGACCTGCATGGACTGCCCTGAAGGGAAAACTTGAGTAGGTATATAGACAACTAAGCAAATGAAAAATAGGAGACAATCACTAACTTCAAGAAAGACAAATATTATAAAAATACAAATATAATCCTAGACTACTACTTGTCAACATTTACCATTAAAATAATATAAACAATGAATTAAGCAAAAATTGTCATGTGATGCTTTGGGAAAAATGAGAAATGTGGGTATAAAAATCTGTATTTTCATATGTAACCAAGATTTAGTCAATAATGATTAAAATTGATAGAGATAAAAATATACCTAGTTCACTTAAGGTAAAAAGTCTTTCCTCTGTGATATCTGTAACAATGGGGTGGTCTGGGGAGGGGGCTGCTGTATGCCTTGTAGTAATCAAATAAGATTAATAGCAAAATCCTGAAATCTCAGAGATTTAACACATTGGAGCTTATTTCCCACCCAAATTCCTCCAGGGAAATGGCAGTGCTCTGGGGAAGATCCCGCAAAGTGGTAACTCAGACAGGCCATGGGCTCTATCACTGGCTTCTGCCATCAGTAAGGATCTTCTAGCTGTGCTGTGCCTTCTTGATGGAAGAGAAAAGACCTGGAGACTCTGCAGACGCCTTTCCCATCTTATGTTAGAAACAGCACCTCAGTTCATGGACCAGAATTGCGGCCTGACTTTGCTTAACCACCGGGCACCATGTCGTTTCATTTTTTTATGCCCGAGAAGGAAGGAAAACTGGATATGGGTCGTGTTGGTCATTTTTACCAAGTGCCTTTAAAACTGGTCGATTTTTCACCAATATGAATGTGAGTAAAATTACAATAAGATATCCTCTAATAAAAATAAATTCACAGATGATAGGCCTATAACAGATTATTTAAAGAGATAGACACTGACGTAGATTCTAGGTAGTAATCGTGACATTCCCGAGTGCTTCCTCATGTCATAGCTATGGTCAGACCTCACAGCATCGCAGCTCTAACCCAGTTCATCAATCCTGATATCTTTGTAAAATTAGAATTGGTTGGCCCATAGTTAGAAAAAAAAAATTCAACTCTCACATGTCCTATCAGGTGAGAAGCAAGCTTCACAAACAAGATAAATGGGGTAGATGTTTTTCTTTGCTTTTATTGTTTCAAACTGTTAATGGTCACCATAGTGCTTGCTCATGGTTCACCCTGAGGATGGTTCGGCCCCAGTTCCATCCCAGCTGAGCTCTGCTCCGCCCTCTCACAGAGGGCAATTTCTGATCTGTGACAACTTGATCTCATCCTCCACCCCCTGAAATAACCATTCCTACTTTATGAAAGGCTTTGCATCACATTTTCCCCACTAGAACTTCTCTGACATCCCAGAAGACAGGCTTCTATTCAAACAGCAGTTTTTCTCTGTAAAACTGAAGTGGCATTTTGGGGGCAGAGAATCAAGTATCAGTTCTGTTGTTGTCTTGTGCAGTTATTTAAATTTTTTATCTTCTTTGCACTTTCATGTGCTGATTTCCTGTCTCTTGATCTGTCTTGCAAGCTCCTGGGGCGAAGACTGTGTCCCAGACTGCCTTCTCCTCCCTCCCCCATACACACCTTCTCCTCCTCCTACATGGACTGTTCCAGCTCTTGGCTCATTTCTCATGCAAATATAGGATGCCTAACAACTGTTTTGGGGACAAGAATATCTGATCCACAAAGCAGGCACGCAGGCAGACAGCAGTATTCTAGCAAGTGCGTTCTGTCACTCAGTCCTTGCACCAGTGCTCTGCAAACAGTTCCTGCAGAAATCATGGCAAAACTGGAACCTCCTACCCATTCTAAGTGTCTGGAGGTACAGAAGGCAGGTTCGGCTGTGTTATCACGGCTCACTCCGGCTTTTCCCTGCTTATCAGGATATTTGAACCACCACAGGCGCAAGAGAGCAAAGGCAGGTCTTGCTGTAATATTTCCAATAACCTTTACTTTGAGAAATACTGGTCAAGTAGGGTTTTCTTTTTAAGACGCTAGCAGTTGGATGCTGAATACTTATAGAGCACAAATGGTTGAAAAATAAAAATGGGCTGCTACTGCCAATGCTTTTCACAAGAGACCTGAAACTCTTGGTCTTGGAGAGGAAGGAGGGAAAAGAGGAAGAGAAAGAAGAATGATGCAGTTAGGGGATGAGAAAGAGGGAATTGATGTGAGGGAAAGAGAAGGGAGGAGGCAAGAAGAAAAAGAGCAGAGAGAACACCATATGAACCCCAAAGTCAGTACCAGAACCCTGAGATGACGTACTCTTGCTCCTTAAATGTTCCTGTGAGCTTCCCCGTAGCAAACAGTACAGACGAGAGACCAAGCTTACATTTGGATGCGGAGACCCATCTACCCTGTTTTGGCAGAAAGCACATCCAATGTCCCTCTGCTGGGGTCACTGATCCCTTGAGGAAATATACCGTCAGTTTCAATTTCCATAGTTTGGTGACCTTATCGCATGGCAACTTTAGTGTGACGTTGGGAATGCAGCGAAAAAGGTGGTAGGAAGAAACCATTTAAGGTTTCAAGGTCATCAAAGATGACCTTGCATGACATCAAGGCAGGAAGACAGAGAGGAAAGACAAAACACAGGAGCAGGGTGAACAGGGCTTGGGGACTTCCTCCCTGTATATGGGGGTGCTGGGGGTGGGTGCTGCAGAAATGGTTAGTTGCTAGAAGTCTTCTGTGCTCATGTCCCTCTGTTAGATTATCATCTCCTCATGACCTCCACTCTAACCAGGAACTTTGCAATATGAATATATTTTAAAATCTTTTTGTTGTGGAAAAAATTAGGCAGAAATACACAGATGTGTTTATAGATTTCCTGCACACTTTGCACAAGATTACTGACATTCTTCCACACTTACTACATCTCTGCTGCCTGTACCATCCCCTGCCCCCATGGCTTATTGCTTTCCTTACAGTTTCACGTGTTTCTTTACTTCAGGCCATCAGGCGAAGTCTATACACATGGAGATGCAGACACCATCTCATCAGCCCCTTTCCATTGCCAGCTGGTCTTTTTTGCACTGGGCCCCCTGGGTGACCCCCACACCTGATGTTACCCAGCAATGTGAATGGATTTTACGGGGTGATTCTGGGACTCCTCTATGCAGATCATCCTTTCTGGAACTCCCTCACTTCCTGGCTACTCTACCAGATGCAAGCTCTGTGCTCTGACCCCTCAGGCAGCAAGATGCCTGTTGCTGGAGTCGCTGGTGCACTGGAAAGTGCACTCAGAAAAAGGCCAGAGCCCACAGGCCTCACCAGTCACAGCCTCTGCCTCTCATGAGTAGAAACCCTGGGGTTTCTGAGAAGACATAGCCTTCCTATGTCTTCAGATAAACTAAAATCAGAGAGTCTACATATGAGATTTACTATCTGCAGGACTAAACTACTTGCTATTTCTAGAAGCCAGAGAGAAAGTTGTCAGTCGTGTTCAACTCTTTGTGACCCCATGGACTATATAGTCCATGGAATTCTCTAGGCCAGAATACTGGACTGCGTAGCCTTTCCTTTCTCCAGGGGATCTTCCCAACCCAGGGATCGAACCCAGGTCTCTCATACTGCAGGCAGATTCTTTACCAGCTGAGCCACCAGGGAAGCCCAAGAATACTGGAGTGGGTAGCCTATCCCTTCTTTGGTGGATGTCCATGACCCAGGAATCAACCGGGGTCTCCTGCATTGCAGGAGGATTCCTTACTGACTGAGTTATGAGGGAAGCCCTGAACGCCACCTAATAAACTTTTGGAACCTAAAGTATTTCGTCTGGAATTTTAGCTTTAGCTTTACAAGCAGTGAACTTTCCAAGCTCACTTCTTTCCACTGGACTCATGTCTACATATAAGATTTTTGCCTGTAGAGATGTTTTTCTGGAAATGCGACTGCTTGGGGAACTGTAATTTCTTTTGCTGCTGTACCAAGTGACCACAAAAGTAGTGGCTTAAAACATACGAATTTATCATCTTCCAGTTCTGTCGGTCAGAAGGCCAGCATGGGTCCTACTAGGTTAAAATCACACACACAGATACACACAACATGCTACTCTTACACATTTAAAAATCTTTTAGGAAATGTGCTCACAGACAAGTGATGACTAATTTTAATTAAATTTTCATTTAATTATGATACAATTATGATATAATTAATAGGACAAAGGACAGCTTTAAGTGGATTTATGATACTACTTGAAGACCCTTTGAAAGAGAATATAGAGGAATGAATTCTCAAAAAAAAAAAAAAATTCTCTGTGGCCCACGCATTTCCTTTTCTATTAGAGCACAGAGCCCAGCACATGGCAGGTCACCTCTGTGAACCTGACCTTGTTTCTCTCATGGAGATGTCTGAAGCAGGACAGACAGAAAATCTAGTGGATTTTCGACTGGACCTTTTTATTCCCTAATCGATAAGATTTCATAACTGAGAAGGGAGAAAAGATTGATAGATGTGATTACTGGTGAGTGACTTAAGGAAATAATCTTAACTGGTGTCTAAACTTTGGATGTTGGCTCCTATGAAGATTTTTATTATTATTACCTTTTTTTTTTGCAATCCGTTGTCACTAATTTTAGTGTTGCTTATTATAAGCAAAGCTTTACGCTTGGAGAACTTGACAAGTTGTATGTAAATCAAGTTTCTATCCACTGACTCATCTTATGTACTCACAGAAGCCTCATCATTTGAAGTAAACGTTTTTCTAAAACAAACTGTTGTAAAATACTAACCTTACCCTTTGCTATTGGTTTGTTTGATTTAGATAATCACAGATCGGCAAAAGATGGGGCCAAGTACTTCTGATTTATTTTAGCAAATCAGCTTTAAAAGGTGACCTTGATAAAATGGTCAGACAGACATCAATGGGAAGGGTGGGGGACGGGAGGCCATGCCGCGGCTTCTCTGTCCCACGTTGATGACCTCGGAGGGTGTACGCAGAGATCTTCACTGTCTCCACGGGGACCTTCACCCCAGTGCACACTGGCTCAGCCCACCCCTGGAATCCACTTTAATCTTCTCACAGCTGACCCATCTGCCTCCCTCGCGTTTGGATTTTTTCAATGAAGAGACTCCTCTAATGGCCCTGATTTGTTAATAATGGGTTTTGCACAAAATAGAAATTGGTCCTGCAAAGGGGATGACCTCGTTTAATCTCTTCTGAGAGCCTGGCTGTGGCAGAGGCTTCCTCTGCAGCTTGCGCTCCCTTCACCGGGAAAGGTAATTACAGAAAAATCAAATCTATGGACTGTGTCGCATTGCCTTTTACCTGCACGATGCCGCAGGCGCCGGCTCCCGAGCGCTCACCCTTGTTTAGAAGATTCATGTTTATCTAATGGGAACTCAATATTATGGTCCGGGGAAGAGCCAGGGTGTTGCTAATGGCCCATCAGGGACGGCTCCTCCAGGGCTCCCAGGCCACGCTCCGGTGGCTCGGAGACCACACAGTGCCTCCCTTACGAGCCCTCCTGCAGCGTCACTCATCCAAACTGTCCCACAGAGACGGTATCACAGTGTCCTAATGGTGGGCAAGGCGGAGACACTCTCCAGAAAGAACTGTGCTCATGGAGGACCCCACGCTGGGAGTTTTGCCAGGCTGTGCTGGGTCTAGACCTCGCCCTCCGTCTGGGTGTGGAGTGGACCCCTGCAGTGGGAGGGTGTCCCAGCCACAGCAAACCCGGTTGGTATGTACTTCACAGAGCCACAGATCTCAGCACGCTATAGCCTTCTCTCTTCCAAGTTGCAGTTTAAGATAGGAGATGCGATGTAATCCGTGTTTTATACCGAGGCCATACCGTAGCATCACGTCATATAATACTACAATAATGTCAAAGAACCCACATGCATACTGGAGCAAAACTAAAGTAGCACTGTAATGTCTTGTAATATATTCCATTTTATGCTGAGGCAATTCTGTAGCACCATGTCATATAATGCTGTCCTGTAATGTCATAGAATCACAGAATCCATGTTTATACTGAGGCAATATTAAGGTGATATACAATATTATGTAATAAAATACTGTTTCAGTTTAGTTGAATCTACATTTATAATGAGGCAGTACTGAGACAAAGAAAGACTAGGGGACTTGGTCAAAATTATGTATATGTATCTTCAATGGTATTAATACATATTATATATATTTCATATGGTATTAATATATATTATATATTCATATGATATTAATATATTATGTATCTTTGTATGCTATTAATATATACTATATATGTTTTCATGTATTATTAATATATATTTTCATATGTCATTGATATATTATGTATTTCATATGGTATTAATTTATATATTCATTTGGTATTAATATATATTATATATGTTCATATAGTATTAATATATATAATCTTCATATGGTATTACTATATATTATATATATATATCTTCATATGGTAGAAAAGACCATATTTGAAAAGACCGTGATGCTGGGAAAGATTGAAGGCAGGAGAAGAAGGGGATGACAGAGGATGAGATGGTTGGATGGCATCATCAACTCAATGGACATGAGTTTGAGTAAATTCCGGCAGCTGGTGATGGACAGGAAGGCCTGGCATGCTGCAGTCCATGGGGTTGTAAAGAGTCAGACACGACTGAGTGACTGAACTGATCTTCATATGGTATTAATATATATTTTCATATGGTATTTATATATCTATATCTATATCTCGGGGAAGGCAATGGCACCCCACCCCAGTACTCTTGCCTGGAAAATCCAATGGACGGAGGAGCCTGGTGGGCTGCAGTCCATGGGGTCGCTAACAGTCGGACAGACTGAGCGACTTCACTTTCACTTTTCTCTTTCATGCATTGGAGAAGGAAATGGCAACCCACTCCAGTGTTCTTGCCTGGAGAATCCCAGGGATGGGGGAGCCTGGTGGGNCAGTACTCTTGCCTGGAAAATCCAATGGACGGAGTAGCCTGGTGGGCTGCAGTCCATGGGGTCGCTAACAGTCGGACAGACTGAGCGACTTCACTTTCACTTTTCTCTTTCATGCATTGGAGAAGGAAATGGCAACCCACTCCAGTATTCTTGCCTGGAGAATCCCAGGGATGGGGGAGCCTGGTGGGCTGCCGTCTATGGGGTCACACAGAGTCGGACACGACTGAAGTGACTTAGCAGCAGCAGCATATCTATATCTATATATCTTCATATGGTATTAATCAAGGTTCTCCAGAAAAACAAAATCAACAGGAGATATACTGGTCTGGTTTAAGAAATAAATATATATAAACTAGGAAATCAGAATCCCTTGCCTATCTATCACTTATCCAGAGAGGTATTTATTACAAGGAATTGGCTTACACAACTGTGGAGTCAGACAAGTCCTGAGATCTGCAGGTGAGCCCACAAGTTGGAGGCCCAGGAGAGCTCTGCTGATGGAGTAGCTGGAGTCCAAAGACCAGCAGGTTGGAGACTCAGAAAGAGCCAGGTTTTTGGCTCAGGATCAAAGACAGGAAAGCAGGCTATGGCCCAGGTCAAAGGCCAGTTCTCTTTACTTGAGAGAAAGTCCATCTTCTGTCTATTTGGTCCTTCAGCTAACTGAACAAGGCCTGCCACGTGAGGGAGGGCATCCACTTTAGCCTTTTCAAATGCTACCTCAGCTAGAAACGCTATGGCAGTCACGCTCAGGATAATGCTAACCAGATATGTGAACCTGTGGACCGGGCAGGTTAACTAAGCTAACCACCACGTGGCCTCTCTCCCGATGGTGGAGTGCCCTGAGCCTCAGGGGGCAGGCAGCACCCTCTGTGAATGGTCCCCATCAGGGCAAGGTGAGACAGTGTGTGTGGCAAGATTACAGCAGGCGGGCACCCTGCAGAACCTCAAACAGTCCCGCTTCCAGGCCGTCACGGCCTAGTTCCCAGTCTGGCTCCTCCGGAGCCCACTGGTCCCCTGCCTGTTTAAACACTGCTCACATTTCCATTGGCGGCATTTCAGGTGCACAGAGGTAGTCTCTCCGTCCTGCAAGTCTGTGAGCTCCATTTCCCAGAAACAGAACCACACGGTACAGCTGGTGACAGTCGTGTCTGGAGGCTTCTGTGCACTGGAGGAAGTTATCTGATATCAGTTTCTCTGGATGACTAATTAAACTTCCTCCCTGCTCGGGGGCTCCGGTTCCCCATTATTTCTACCTACCATTTGTTTCTTATGGACTCTGGGGGCAAATGGGGCCTCTGGGTCCAATGTCCTGATTCCTTGTGTAAGGACTGCGACCAGTCCCGAAACACCTGCTAGGGACGGAGGACAAAAGTCCAGAGGAATGGTGAACACCAGCCTCTCTGCCCACTTCTACAGAAAGGTCAGGGGACATAAGACTCGCAGGGACACAGACCAGAGAGGTCAGGGGACCTGGGACCAGCAAGGACACAGACCAGAGGGGAGGTCAGGGGACCTGAGACCCTCAGAGACACAGACCAGAGGGGGTCAGGGCACCTGAGACTCACAGGGACACAGACCAGAGTGGGTCAGGGCACCTGAGACCCTCAGGGACACAGACCAGAGAGGTCAGGGGACCTGAGACCCGCAGGGACAGAGACCAGAGGGTTTGGAGGACCTGAGACCCTCAGGGACACAGACCAGAGGAGCTCGAGGGACGTGGTGGCAGCAGGGAGCAGGGCCCTGAGACTCACGTATACACTGACTCAGGGCTGCAGAGGGTGTTCTTGGATCCTGCAGGCCTCCCTGCAAACAGGAAGCCTCAGCTGGTTTGCTGAAAAAGAAATGAACAAGAGCAGACACTTTACGGACAGATTACAGATCGTTCATGACGGGATGACAGCAGAGGACCTTCCTCCTTTTTGAACACACGACAAGGCAGGAGCCACAAGCAGGAAAAACCCCTCAAAAGAGGAGCAGCGAAAAGTGGAAGAGAAGAGTGGATTCCCAGGGAAGTTAAGGGGCAGACAGAAGAGTGAAATGGGACGAATGGAGACGTCTTCAGGAGGGGAGGAAGAGAGGCATGTGCGCCAAGTCCCCCGAAAGGCGTGCAGAGCTTGGTGAGTCAGACCTGGCACAGAGATCCCCGGGCACACGCACACCCCGGGGAGCATCCCCGCTCGCTCTGGGGCCTCTCTGCGTTAATCATACACGCATGGCACTTCCTGTTTAATCACTTGGCAATTATCTGGTTTATATCCTCCGTTTTTATCTCCTAAACAAGATTTGCCTCATCAGATCTTAAAATTGCATTTGACATGGTAACGAATAGTTGAATTATTTGTTCTCTACAAATGTCATTATTTACCATGTAATTTCCAGGAAGACACAGCTTCCGAGTGTCCACACAGGATTTACTGGGCCATTATCACACTCAGCACTGCTGGAGTGGCTGGTGAGGGCGTCCGCGCCGAGGACCAGCGTGAGGAAGTGTGGTGCTGGAGGTGGCTTTCTGAGAGATGTGGCTCTGCTTTATGAGCCTTGGGGAGAGCATTTAATTTCTCTTTGTGTCAGGGCCTCCATCCGGAAAATGAAAAACAGGAGAGAAGGAAGGTTGCAGGGATAATTAGAAAGAACAAAGCAGGGTTAGGAAGAGACACAGAGGCAGGGGTGGGAGATGCTGGTGGTTTTGGTACAATCGGCCCACCCACAGCTCAGGAGCAAGAAAAGACAGGGTTCTTACACAGCCCGACACACTGGCAGACCCCATTCCAGAGCCTCCCTGAGGAGAGAGGGGGGCTGGAGTAAGACCGTCTGATCTTCGGGGCCAAGGAGAGGTGTGTCTATTGAACATGGAGAAAGGCAGCCGGGCAGTTCCCTTGCCAGCCTTGAGGTTCCTCACCTTCGGGGCAGGCTCAGTTTAGGGAACTCACCCAGAGAATAAAAGAATACATTGCCAGCAAGTGTGCAGTGGCTTAGCAAGCCGACACAAAGAGTAAGTTTTTTTTTCCTTTTGTTTCCTCTTTACCAAGTTCGCCAGTGACCCCCCTCTCCACCCTCGCAGTTGGTGCCCAGCTCTCATTCCCCTGGACCTGCGGCTGCCTTGACACAGTGGGGCACCCCTCCGCCCTCAGGGCTGTACTTTCACTGTTTCTCCCCCAGTCTCTCCATGTCCTTTGTGGCCCCTGGCACACAATGGTGGACGTTTCTCCGCATGCCCACGCCTTTGGTGACTCCATCCAGGCGTGGAGTTTGACCTTTGTGAGGAACACACCCAAGTCTGTCTGCCATCTTTCTGGCCCCAGCTCTCGGCAGCCTCAGTTCAGTTCAGTTGCTCAGTCATGTTTGACTCTTTGTGACCCCATGGACTATACACGCCAGGCTTCCGTCTATCACCACCTCCCAGAGCTTGCTCAAATTCATGTCCATCGAGTCAGTGATGCCATCCAACCATCTCCTCCTCTGTTGTCCCCTTCTCCTCCTGTCTTCAATCTTTCCCAGCATCAGGGTCTTTTCAGATGAGTCAGTTCTTCACATCAGGTGGCCAAAGTATTAGAGTTTCAGCTTCAGCATCAGTCCTTCCAATGAATATTCAGGACTGATTTCTTTTAGGTCCTTCCAATGAATATTCAGGACTGATTTCTTTTAGGATGGACTGGTTGGATCTCCTTGCAGTCCAAGGGACTCTCAAGAGTCTTCTCCAACACCAAAGTTTAAGAGCGTCAATTCTTCAGCCCTCAGCTTTCTTTATAGTCCAACTCTCACATTCATATGTGACCACTGGAAGAACCATAGCTTTGACTAGATGGACCTCCCGAGCCTAGAATCATCTATTTACCTGTCTCCTGGAGCTCTACTCGGATGACAAGGGGATATCTCAAACCCAGGATTCCCTGCATGAACCTCCAGATCTCTGTCCCCATCCCCTAATCCCATCACATTCCAGGCCTCTTTTTATCTGGTAGAATATTGTGGCTTGTTTCTCAAGAGAAAACGTGTGGTTTCAACTCCCCTTGACATTGTCAAGCAATCAAGCAATCTTCACGGCTGTACCCTAAGGACATTCCGGGGCCCTGTCCCCTCCCCACTCAGCTGTGGGATGCTGTCGCTCTAGTCGGGACCCTCTCCTGCTCTCGCCTGACTTAACGTTTTTTCCCACAAAACATTTCCAGGTGTCCCCTTCCCAGACTCTGGGGGTCCACGCTTCACTCTGAGCAGAAGCAAGCGTGCTCCCCAATGGCCCCTGACAGCCTCATCCCGCACCCTGTGTCCTCCGAGCTCGCCCGTGTCCTGCCCGTCCCGGGCCTCCACACTCCCATGTTTATCTAACTTTCTCCCTGGCTTCCTGGCTCTCCTTCCTCAGCACCTCGCTGGACTGTCAACTGTGCCAGCAGGCTTTGCGGGCCGCTGACTGAAAATGGCACCACGACGCCCTCGTGTAGGCTAGTTCCTTCCTCTGCAGGGGTTTCTCACGGCCTTTTTGTCCAAGATAGGGTCTGAATTCTCTTTTCCTTTGTTGGTCGTTTCCTCTGGAATCAAAGCTCCCCAAGTGCAGGCTTTGGTATGTGCCCTGTCCTGGAGCTGAGAACAGCACCAGACTCTGATCCGGAGCTGTCTGTTCAGTAAGTTAAGGAAAGGTAAATTTAAAAAATGAAAGCAAAGTCAATCACCTCGAAAGCCAAAGGCTAATTTTGGGAGAAATGGGATAAACCAGCAAGTGTGCCCCAGCTTCTAGAAAGTAACCCTGACTCCATCTCACTGCCTCCCCCCTCCACTCCCCTGGTGACATGTCCGGTCCTGCCATCAGCCTGCTCACATGCCGCTCTTAACTGGGGTGAGGGGTTCTCCAACTGATGCTCCTTTGATGGTATTTTCTCTGGAAGTACTAGGAACGTGACGTGAACACTAAAGAGAAAAATGCGGAGAGCGGCAAGATCTCCTTTGCTCTCTGCACTCAGTAAATTGCTTGTAAAGAAGTGCTGTTTTCTTCTCTGTTCTCTGCATACTCGCGATTTCCTCTACTTGGAATATTTGCTTTGGACAGGATTCCTTAGATGAGAAAACAACTCCTGTCAAACACATACGTATTATATATGTATGTACATATATATGTGTGTGTGTGTGTTTTACTTCAATTATTAAAGCTTAAAGTAGTAGAGAAAGAATCAGGACTATGTCTGTCTCTCTCTCACTCTCTCTGTGTACTTTTAAGTTATCTTTAAGAAATGAGTCTCTTATTCCACCAGCAGCTGTAACTGTAAAACGCCTTTGATTTTTAACAATGTCACATTCAGGAAGACAAAGTCTTCAAACATATTCTATTTGGTTAGCAAACAGAAAGAGCTGTGAGATAGCATATAATGCAAACTATTTCCAAATTGGGTCCAGGAATTAGAGTGACAGAAGGAATGAATTCCAGGTTTGAAGAGCAAACATTAAATGTGGCAAGCTCATTGTCGGCTGACTCGATTAGATTAAATGCCGTATTTTTATGCACAGTTTAAATATTATGCTTCAGCTCTATTCTTCTGATTAAAGCTGTTTGCTTGACTGTGATGATTAAATAAGGGTTAATAAATATAACCTTTGTTTAATCTATAGTAACCAAAATTCTCTGTCTTCCTGTGTGGGAGAAATAGCAGCTGAAGATGGCTTTGCGAGGCAAGGTAGATTTGCAAGGCAAGACTATTAGGCCCATAATTTTATGAATTTGAGGATTAGAAGTATCATTTTGTGCAGTGTTCCTTAAAACAACAAAACAGTAGGTATAATCTAAACTTCTTAACAATGATAGAACCATGAGAAAGTACAAAATTCTTTGAGAGTACATTAAAGGATGATTTTCTATGTTCTTCATATACTAACTGAAGAAATCAGGTTTATAAAAACTTCACAATTCATTTTTGCAAAATAATGCATTCATCAAATCAAAGAATAAGGATAGATGACTTGGACAGCAAGTTGTCAAAATTAAATTACATTTGGTCTTCTAATAACAAATGATCTTTACTTTTTTTTATGCAATTTCATTCTTTTTCAAGTGAAAAAAATTGATGGAATAATTTTTACGTAGAAAATAAGTCTCCACAAAGTTATTTGCACTTTGGGGGAAGATAATAGTTTCAATTAGAATGATGCTAACCCAGATTGCTAGTTCTATAACTGACACTATTGCTTGGTTGTGATAACCTCCCCATGCAACTTGCACAAGTACGCTCAAGGCCTTATGGACATATGTTTGTTTGTGATAACTGCCTGGGAGAGGGCATGGCAGCCCTTCAAGGAAGCCCATCCCTTGAGACTGGCCTGTTGAAATTCTCCGAAGGCCCTCCTTCCACGAAATCACTCCTCTGTATCTAGAGGCTTGCTGCTCTAAGACTGGAAACACGAAAGACTCAGCTTCAAGTTCATTTTCATGTCAGGGAATGAAAGATCAAGGTTCACATGAAGAAGCAACTAGAAGCGCTCCTGTTGCTGCAGAATTAACCTGCACAGCCTCTCTCTGAAGGGCCTCAGGGGAATTATTAGTAAAGTAAAGTCAGACATGCGGGCAATTCCAGCCGCATTTCAAGCCAGCCCCAAGAAGACAGTCTCCTTCAGGCCGACCTGGAGATGGATGTGGGCGACTCTCTAAGAAGAGTTTCACTGCAAGCAAGTCGTTTTTGCAGGTGTTATTTTCCACCTGTGGAATTTATGGCATGTGCTTATATGGTTGTTTTCCTTTTTTCTTTCATTTATTCTTTTCCTTTTCCTCTTATTTCTTATTTTATATAATTTGCTATTTTCCTCTTGTGAGCTTCCCCCTCTTTCTCTTCCTTCTCTTTTTTTCAGCAGTTACAAGTTGAACTTGCTACTTTATCTTTTCCTTTTGTCCTAGTATCTTTATTCATTTTTGTTTAATTTGATAGTTTTGTTAAATCTTCCTTTGAGTGATCTAAATTACACTTAGAGAGAGGCAGGGTATACACAGATGACAAAATATCTATTTGTCTTTCCAGAATTCCTATTGAAGAAGTAAAATTTGCTTGTATACTGAGTACATGCAAATATTATTATTTCTAAAGCCAAATTTTCAAAATTTAGCACTAGTGAATTTGGTAATGGACACATTTTATCCATACATTGTTATGTATGAGTAAATTAGAAGTAAGCTTGCTTATAGTCTACTATTAATTGGAATGCAAGAAATAAATAAAACCCAGTACTTAGACTAAAATTGCCATCATTATCACGCACTAGCATTTCATTTTGGAGCACTTAGAAGCTATTTAAATGATAACTTCATAGCTTGAGATAGCTTAGCAGTCACTGAAATATCATTATTTGTCTTTTTTTCATCGTATGCTGATTGCATTTTAGGAACCACCATTATTTATGAATCTCAACTGAAGAAGTGAGTTTTGATTTAAAAAATAATTTAATTAAGGTGTAGACTTGCAACAACTGTGGTGGATTAAAGAAGCAATAAAATTTTGCATTGTTCTTTTAAAGCCTGAATAAAGAGAAAAATGTGTCTCAATCAGTTAATCATTTTTATAAAACCTCTAAATGCCGTGAAGCTTAAGAAATTGGCAATTCAAAAATAAGTGCACACATATATGGGAATATACTTTTATTTGGATTGGAGAAAAGAAATTGCCATTAATTGAAGTTGCTTTTGGCTCTGAAATGAGAATTACCTGGATATATGAACAGAATTTGATAAATATAGTCAAAGGTTTTATCTACCTGGTAAAATGATTGCTTTCTAATTTTTTATCAGTAAGTCCAAGTACTTAGCTGCCTAGTAGGTATAAAAATTTAATTCTGAAGAACACATGTAATGAACACTGAAAAGAAAGAAATAAAACATGACCCAATCATAGAATTTCAAGGACTGATTAATTTTGTGATTTGCTTGTTTCTTTCTGTTTATTGTGATAGTTTGCTTCTAAAATGTTTCCAATGGAGTAGAGAACCCTTGTGGGGAATGTCAACTGGGACAGCTACTGTGGAGACCAGTGTGGAAGCTTCTCAAAAAATTAAAAATAAGACTACCACATGATCCAGCAATCCCACTCCTGGATATTTATCTGAAGAAAAAAACTAACTCAAAAAAATATATGCACCTCAGTGTTTACAGCCACTCTTTTTGTGATAGCCAAGACATGGAAACAACCTAAGTGTCCATCAACAGATGATAAAAATATATGTACATATATCACTATATAATTAATAGATTATTACTCAGATGTAACGGTGTTGGGGAAGACTCTTGAGAGTCCCTTGGACTGCAGGGAGATCCAACCAGTCCATTCTGAAGGAGATCAGCCCTGGGATTTCTTTGGAAGGAATGATGCTAAAGCTGAAACTCCAGTACTTTGGCCACCTCATGCGAAGAGTTGACTCATTGGAAAAAACTCTGATGCTGGGAGGGATTGGGGGCAGGAGGAGAAGGGGATGACCGAGGATGAGATGGCTGGATGGCATCATGGACTCGATGGACGTGAGTCTGAGTGAACTCCGGGATTTGGTGATGAACAGGGAGGCCTGGCGTGCTGCGATTCATGGGGTCACAAAGAGTCAGACACGACTGAGCGACTGAACTGAACTGAACTAAATAATGAATTCATTTCAGAATGAAATCTTGCCATTTGGGAAAACATGGATGGCCTTAGAGGGTATTATGCTAAGTGAACCAAGTCAGACAGAGGAAGAGAAATAAAAATGCCCTCTGATTTTATTTACAGATATAATCTAAAAAATGAAATACACGAACACACATGACCCAACAGAAACAGACTCATAGGTGCAGAGAACAAACTGATGGTGGCCAGACAGGGGAAGAGTGGGGGTTGAGGGCAGCAGGTAAGGGAGATGGAGAGGTGAAATCTCTAGCTGCAAAATAAATCAGTCCCAGGGAGGTACCGCACCATATAGGGTATATAGTCAGTAATAGTGGTGACAGGTGGTTACCAGCCTCTCTGGATGGTCACTATGCAAGGTATATAAATTCTGAATCAGTATGTTGTATTTCTGAAACCAATATAATATTGTCTATCAATCAGGCTCAAGAAAAAAATTTTCAAATAAAATAGTTCCAATAATCCTGCTTTCTGGAATTCTTTCCTGCGTTATCCTTTCCCCTAGACTGGGGATGCCAGACCTATTGATTTGGTTCTGAAGAGTAGACAATGGCAAAAGTGATGGGCTTGGGGAATTCCCTGGTGGTCCCGTGGTTAGTACTTGGTAATCTCACTGCCAGGGCCTCAGATTTGATCCCTAGTCAGGGAATTAAGATCCTGCAAGCTGCAGGCATGGCCAAAGAAACAAAAGTGATGAGATGTGACATCTCAGATTGATTTCTATTGTGCTTACCCATTCTCTTTTGTCCTCTTTCATTTTCTGAGGAAGCAAGATGCTATTTACTATAGGATCCAACAATCACACTCCTTGATATTTACCCAAAGAGGCAGAAAACTTACACCCACACAGACACCTGTGTGTGGATGTTTATATCAGCTCTACTCATAATTGCCAAAACCAGGAAGACACCAAGATGTCCTTTAGTAGGTGATGGATAAATAAACTGTGATCCTTCCAGACAATGGGATATTCAGTCCAGTTCAGTCGCTCAGTCGTGTCCGACTCTTTGCAACACCATGAATCACAGCATACCAGGCCTCCCTGTCCATCACCAACTCCCAGAGTTCACTCAGACTCATGTCCATTGAGTCAGTGATGCCCAGTAGCATCTGGGCACCTACTGACCTGGGGAGTTCCTCTTTCAGTATTCTATCATTTTGCCTTTTCATACTGTTCATGGGGTTCTCAAGGTAAGAATACTGAAGTGGTTTGCCATTACCTTCTCCAGTGGACCACATTGTGTCAGACCTCTCCACCATGCCTGCCCATCTTGGGTAGCCCCACAGGACATGGCTTAGTTTCATTGAGTTAGACAAGGCTGTGGTCCTAGTGTGATTAGATTGACTATTCAATGCTAAAAAGAAATGAACTATTAAACCATGAAAAGACATGGAGGAAAGGTAAATATATATTACTAAGTGAGAAAAGCTATTCTGAAAGTGCTAGGTACTATATGATTCCAACTTCTCAGCATCTTGGAAAAGGTAAAATTATGCAGACAGTAAAAAAGTCACTGGTTATCAGGCTTTAAATGGAAAGGTGGGATGAACAGGTGGAACACAGAGGATTTTTAGGGCAGTGAAACTTCTCTGGATGACATTGTAGTGAAGGATATGATTGTGTGTGTGTGTCTGCACGTGCATGCTCAATCATGTCCGACTCTTTGTGACCCCATCGACAGTAGCCCACCAGGCTTCTTTGTCCATGGGATTTCCCAGGCAAGAATAGTGAAGTGGGTTGCCATTTCCTCCACCAGGGGATCTTCCTGACCCAGGGATCAAGCCACATTTGTCTAAACCCATAGGACGTATGACACCAAGGACCCCAAGAGTGAACCCTAAGGTACACTCTGGGCTCTGGGTGACGATGACATGTCAATGTAGGCGCATCAGTTGTAACAAATGTCCCATCTGCTGGGGATGTTGATGGCGGGGGTTTGTGCCTGTGGGCACAGTGGATGTGTGGTATATCTCCGCACCTTCCTCTCGATTTTGCTGTGAACCCAAGACTGCTTTAAAAAATAAGATATTTGTTAAACTCACCTATTTCATTTTATTTTTAAAGTCACCAAGTTGTGAGCCGTCCTGAGGGGCAGCTCACCTGATAAGTGATATAACAGTATCACACACAGAAGGACATTGGTTCTGTAGGAGTTATGACCTTATGAATACACCACTGAAGCTTAAAAACAAATAATGTCATTGTTAAAGCCATGACATCTCTTGGTAGAATGAAAATAGTAACATAAGCTACTTAGACTGAAGGATTAGTCTCACCAACTGCCAAATGTTGCTCTTTGCAATATTACAATTAAAGGCTCATTTTTCCTTTAACTGTTAGCAGCTTTCAAAAATTAAAAAAGATGTATACATATACACACACACATATATATCATGGGAGAAAAATGTAAACACTGAAAAATAATTACATGGTAACCATCTGTCTTTTTCTCCACAAGTTGGAGAATAACTTGGTTTTTTGAAAGTATAACATTTCAGAAAATCACACTGAACACCATTACTTCAGGGAAACATAGGGTCAGAAATCAGAGAAGGCGATGGCACCCCACTCCAGTATCTTGCCTGGAAAATCCCATGGATGGAGGAGCCTGGTAGGCTGTAGTCCATGGGGTCGCTAAAAGTCGGGCACAGTTGAGCTACTTCCCTTTCACTTTTCACTTTCATGCACTGGAGAAGGAAATGGCAACCCACTCGTGTTCTTGCCTGGAGAATCCCAGGGACGAGGGAGCCTGATGGGCTGCCATCTCTGGGGTCGCACACGACGGAAGCGACTTAGCAGCAGTAGCAGCAGCAGGGTCAGAAATAAGTTTGCATAAAGAATGCAAAACATTCTCCAAATAAAGGGGTCATTTGAAGTAAAGCCTCAGTAGGACAGCAGCCACAGTCAGTTTACTCTCTTAACTGAGGTCTCTAGTATCAGCATTTACATTTTGCATAATGCTGAACATAAAATCCGCCCTGACACCATTTCATTTTGTTCTCCAAGTTTGGGGAACAGAATAGACTGTCTGCAGGTGAAGTCTTTGCATTTCAGAAGCCTCGCTGACGGCTCAGTTCATGCAGCTGCTGTAGAAGCAGAAGGAAGGGCTGGCATTGGTGTTTTCTGACATCTCGTCTAGGAATGACACCACATGGCTCCTGTGTTTAAGCGGTACAGACCAGAATCTTCTGGCTCGCTAAAATAAAAGTATTGATTTTTAAAAAGTGAGATAAAATGGGAAAATAATGGAAGTTGAACAAAATGCTACCTATCTAGAAAAATCCAATGGGCGCTCATGTTTGCCCTTATGGCTTCCATCCTGTGCTCAGCAGCTTTGATTGGGTGATGGATGACCCGAGGGTGAGGGTCAGAGATGAGAAGTTAGTGTGAAGCTTCCCTCCCCACCAGCACTGGGCTGTCACAGGCTGTGTGCCCGGTGCTGGCTCCACAAGGTAGGACGGACCTGGCAGGAGGCACCTTCTTCACTGCCTGGCCCAAGGTTCCTTGTGCAGCACTGTGCACCCTTTGGGTTCTCAATACATATTAACTGAATTGAATTTACACATTGCTCATTTCACAGATAGGGTAAGTGGCGATTAACAGCTTCACAGCAGCCCCAGCAACTGACTTGAATAAAGAAATCTGTGTCTCTCTATCTGTCCTGCCTTGAATTGGTCCAATGGGAGTGTCTTGCTGTGAAAAAACTCATAATTGGGGGAGAATCCTTTAGCAGGTTCTGCTACTTGCTCATGGAAACAGCTGGGAATGTTTACACCAGCCTTCTCATTTTCCTCTTAGTAGCAAGTGTTTGCAAGAATCCCTTAAAGATCTAACGATTTCTCACCTTTTCCTAATTCATTCTGACAGCAAGACAAGGTGAAACAGACATAGCAGCACCATAAATTAAGAGTGGTAAGGTGATGCCGTGCACCTGGTGTGCAGAGCAGGCTCTGAGGCCAGGGATCTCGCTGGCAAATGTGCGGCAGTGACAGCGGCTTCCTCTCGTCTTGCTTTGATTTATATCTTTCTACAAATGAAGCAGAGGATGAAATACAGGCTATCTCTGACTGTGACACACCTACATTTTATAAGGACAGTTTTCAATCTGGGGCAGCGAGAGTGTCCCTACCCACCAAAAAGGAAACTGACTGGGCTTATAAAAATGTCACACATGGGAATATTACAAAAACAGTATCGAGACGGTTTTGAAAATTCTGTGAATATTTCCTAGCCCATCACGATTAAATTTCCTAAATTTGGTTTCCTTTTACGTTGTTGAAAATCAGACTTCTTCCTCATTAAACCCTCAAACTTTCTAAACTTTCTAAAGGTAGCTATGTTATCTTTTCCCTTCATTAGCTGATAGACATGCCTTGTGAAAAGTGATCAAGAGTTAAAAAATGCTTTGTCTTAATATCATAGGTTTATAATACATATTAATATACTAAAGTGTCTGAAAAGTTTGGCAGTAAAGAAAATGTCAAATTACTTCTATAACATATGAACAGAAAATACTTTATCATGAGAAGTACATGATTATTTTGTAAAACTGTGATCTGCCCATTTGGGAAATATTTTCTAGGTCTGAAAGCCTGGGAGGCTGCAGTCCGTGGGGTCACCAAGAGTCGGACACGACTGAGCAACTTCACTTTCACTTTTCACTTTCATACTTTGGAGAAGGAAATGGCAAACCACTCCAGTGTTCTTGCCTGGGGAATCCCAGAGATGGGGGAGCCTGGTAGGCTGCCGTCTATGGAATCACACAGAGTCAGACACGGCTGAAGCGACTTAGTAGCAGCAGCAGCATTCATTGTATATGGAGCACAAAGCACTAATTCAACAGCTTTCTGGTTTCACCCTGGAAATGGACAACTCTAAGATGTTCAGGTGAGTTTTTCATTACCAGATCCTGTTTGTCTGTTTACATCCACATCGGGTATCTCCTATACTATTCCTTATTAGGGAAATAGGAATATGTACTTGAGGACACATTCTGACATTTTCAGCTCTTCCTTCCACCCCTGAACAGTTCGAAACAAGAGGCACTGATTTTGAATAAGACGTCTTTTAAAATAAAAGCTTGTTGAAATCTCAAAGGAACGTCTTAAGGACAGATACTCTGCATTTTGCTTCCTTGCCCTGACACGTGAGAGAAAGAAGGCCTAGCTATTACTTCCATGTGGAATCTAAATGGTACAAATGAGCTTGTTTACAAAGCAGATATAGAATCACAGATGTAAAAAACAAGCTCACGGTTGCCATCGGGAGCTTTCAGGGTGAGGGACAGATTGGGAGGCTGGATTGACCTATGCACACTGCTGTGTGTAAAACAGATAACTAATGAGGAACTACTGTAGAGCATGGGCTTCCCAGGGGCTCACCTGCCAATGCAGGAGATGCAGGAGATGCGGGTTCAACCCCTCACTCGGGAAGATCCCCTGGATTAGGAAATGGCAGCCCACCCCAGTATCCTTGCCTGGAAAATTCCACGGACAGAGGAACCTGGCAGGCTACAGTCCATGAGCTCTCAGAGTTGGGCACAACTGATAAATTGAGCACTCACATATGTATAACACAAGAAGTCTCTTCAGTGCTCTGTAACGGCTTACCTGGGGAAAGAATCTAAAAAAGAGTGTGTATATGTATACGGATAATGATATACTTTGCTGTACCATAGGGGTGTCAGCAAAGACTTCTCAGAGGAAGCGACGATTCATTTAAGTGTTGACTGATGAGGGTGATACCTAGAAAAAAGAGGGAGAGTGAGTGTTCCAAGCAAAGGAGAAAATGATCAAGGACATGGAGGTCCAGGAAAGCATGAATCTTCTTTTAGAAAAATCTCACATTCCAGGCACGTGGTGGGACCTACTACCAGATTAGGGGGTTGAGGATGCAGGATGAGGGGTGAAGAGTGGAGAAGCTTGCAGGACTTAACAGACCAAACTCAAGAGAAGAGTCTCTTCAGACCTGCGCTTTAGAAAAACCAGTTTCAGGCCTCTGAATGTTAAAGAAAGTAAAAATTAAATAAAAACAAGATTAAGGGAAGACAATATCCTCTCAAAGGTAAATTGAGAGGAAATTACAAAAGAGAGAAATCACCCATATTCTAGTGAGATCCATCCACTAAATTAAGTGAGAATAATATCTGTGTAAGATTGAAGGCAGGAGGATAAGGGGGTGACGGAGGATGAGATGGTTGGATGGCATCACTGACTCAATGNAAACAGAGAAATCACCCATATTCTAGTGAGATCCATCCACTAAATTAAGTGAGAATAATATCTGTGTAAGATTGAAGGCAGGAGGATAAGGGGGTGACGGAGGATGAGATGGTTGGATGGCATCACTGACTCAATGGACATGAGTTTGAGTAAGCTCCAGAGATTGATGATGGACAGGGAAGCCTGGTGTGCTGCAGTCCATGGAGTCGCAAAGAGTCAGACATGACTGAGAGACTGAACTGAATATTTGCATGAAATATTATCTTTAGGTGTCACCCTGGCAGATCAGAGAACTTGGGCTTGTCAGTCCGCATTTCTCATGGGACTGTGAGAGTGACCACCTCATGGGTCCCCTCTCCTTGTTACTCAATGTTTGCAAAGGGTTTGGTCCCTGAAGAGGACAGTTTACCAGCCTCCCAGGGGACCAACTTGCTTCTTCTACTTGAAAGTTCAAACACCTGGACCTCAGTGTGAAACAAAACATTTACAAAATCACTTAGTTTCTTTAATGTAAAATAGGGGTGATTGGGCTTTGAGAATATTAATAATTCTGAGGGTTGGATGAAGTAGTGAAAGTTGCTCAGTTGTGTCCAGCTCTGTGACCCCGTAGACTATACAGCCCATGGGATTCTCCAGGCCAGAATACTGGAGTAAGTAGCCTTTCCCTTTTCCAGGGGATCTTCCCAACCCAGGGATCGAACCCAGGTCTCCCACATTGCAGGTGGATTTTTTACCAGTTGAGCCACAGGGGAAGCCCAGGAGTACTGGGAATGGGTAGCCTATCCCTTTTCCAGCAGATCTTCTTGACCCAGGAATTGAATTGGGGTCTCCTGAACTGCAGCAAATTCTTTACCAACTGAGCTATCAGCTTGTGAGAAACCCTGAGAACAATGCCTGACACAGCAAGAGCTCAGTGAATAGTTAACCGCTATTCAGTTGAGTTCAGTTCAGTTCAGTTCAGTCACTCAGTCATGTCCGACTCTTTGCGACCCCATGAATCGCAGCAGGCCAGGCCTCCCTATCCATCACCATCTCCCGGAGTTCACTCAGACTCACGTCCATCGAGTCCGTGATGCCATCCAGCCATCTCATCCTAGATCGTCCCCTTCTCCTCCCACCCCCAATCCCTCCCAGCATCAGAGTCTTTTCCAATGAGTCAACTCTTCGCATGAGGTGGCCAAAGTACTGGAGTTTCAGCTTTAGCATCATTCCTTCCAAAGAAATCCCAGGGTTGATCTCCTTCAGAATGGACTGGTTGGATCTCCTTGCAGTCCAAGGGACTCTCAAGAGTCTTCTCCAACACCACAGTTCAAAAGCATCGATTCTTCGGTGCTCAGCTTTCTTCAC
>SJYX01000391.1:0-28590 GCA_006410675.1 Oreotragus oreotragus | reverse complement strand
TTCACTTTCATCAAGAGGCTTTTTAGCTCCTCCTCACTTTCTGCCATAAGGGTGGTGTCATCAGCATATCTGAGGTTATTGATATTTCTCCCGGCAATCTTGATTCCAGCTTGTGTTTCTTCCAGTCCAGCGTTTCTCATGATGTACTCTGCATATAAGTTAAATAAGCAGGGAGACAATATACAGCCTTGACGTACTCCTTTTCCTATTTGGAACCAGTCTGTTGTTCCATGTGCAGTTCTAACTGTTGCTTCCTGACCTGCATACAGATTTCTCAAGAGGCAGGTTAGGTGGTCTGGTATTCCCATCTCTTTCAGAATTTTCCACAGTTTATTGTGATCCACACAGTCAAAGGCTTTGGCATAGTCAATAAAGCAGAAATAGATGTTTTTCTGGAACTCTCTTGCTTTTTCCATGATCCAGCGGATGTTGGCAATTTGATCTCTGGTTCCTCTGCCTGTTCTAAAACCAGCTTGAACATCAGGGAGTTCACGGTTCACATATTGCTGAAGCCTGGCTTGGAGAATTTTGAGCATTACTTTACTAGCATGTGAGATGAGTGCAATTGTGCGGTAGTTTGAGCATTCTTTGGCATTGCCTTTCTTTGGAATTGGAATGAAAACTGACCTTTTCCAGTCCTGTGGCCACTGCTGAGTTTTCCAAATTTGCTGGCATATTGAGTGCAGCACTTTCACAGCATCATCTTCCAGGATTTGAAACAGCTCAACTGGAATTCCATTACCTCCGCTATTAGTAGTAATAATATCGCCATCACAAAGAAACACGATAAAAGCAAATAACATCATATAAATTAAAATTTTGTCTTAAAAATATCGAGTGAAACACAATGACTTTTCCCTTTGTCCTACTTTTGCATGGGCCTTAGTGATGTCCAGTCTTTACAGCTGACATCTTTATTCTAATTACATAATTTCTACAAAGAGTCTCTACAAAGTGATGAAGGAAATTGAATACAAGGAAAGGTAAGGTGAGAGGCACCTGCCATTGACTGAAAACAATGTTTTTCACATTAAGAACAAAAAGCATCCAAGGAGTTCCACCCTCCACTTTAGAAAGTTTATTAAAATTATGATGTGCTTGTAGCATCTTAAGCAATTTCAAATAACTGTCTCTGAAAAATCACCAGGCAGCTGCCTGTGATGTTTGTGTCTGGCCAAAGGGAACTGACTTCAATGCGTCCTGACACAGCAGGAGCAAACTGTCACCTTTAAAGAAAAAGTATTCTAAGTGACACACTGAGACGTCAGCGATATGCTGGCGGTTGTTTTTACTTGTCAGGAAACAAGCAAGCCCCACGTCTGTTTCTTCCCGATACAACGGATTACAGAGTATATTGACAACATATAGGTAAACAATCCATTTTGCATCTCCTGGTCTGGTCTTCTTAAAAGCAGTAGATTTCTAACTAGGATATATTTTTTTAAAGGGTCAATGAGAACAAGTCTATTGTTAATGTAAAGAAACTATGCATTCAGGTTTATTAGATTGTTTGTAAAACCCATGGTCTCTGCTATTCTGTGTGTGTAAATCTGATTTCTTAGTAACAACTCCGGGAAACACGATATTCCTGTGTGGTTTTTGACACATACCTGATAAGCGGAAATCCCCGCCCAGGTCCTTATCCTAGGGAGTAGAAAGGGCTGTTGGCATCCTTTGGTCACCTCCGCTTTCTCACAGATGCTCTGTGTCTGTCTTTGGAGGAGGGTTTTATCTCCAGGTGCTTCTGGATTTAAGGGAGCAGAAAGCCATCAGTCTTTCTGTGGACTTGAAAACCCACAGTGTAAAGAGATGTCTGGGTTCATTCTTCCAGTCAACCAATTCTCGCCTGCCTGCCTGCCTGCTGTGTGTCAGGCACTTATTTTCTGACAAACAAATAATTCCAGACAAAATGTTAAATAGAAAGACCTTCAATAAATTGTACATTTTGAGTTACTCCACCCAACACAGTTTAAAGGTTATGGAAAACATTTTAAAGGCTGATTTCATGACATATGTTTATGTTGCAAATACTATGAATGAAACTTGGCTTGAATTATTATGAATAGATGTAGACAGCTCAGACAAAATCATTAATCAGGGTCAACAAGTTATTTCTAGTACAGATAACCATTTACATACCACTGAGAAATCGAAATCTGTAATATATTTTATATATTCTAAATAATTAGAGGTTGAATAAAAGGCCTTGGTTCTACTATCCACTACGAACAATAATACTCCAAAAATGTGGTAAATTAGACATAGCAAGGGTTCAATGAAGGAGTTTCAATGAAGGAGTCTTGGTGACAAGATAATTTGTCTCTTAAATTTAATAGGCTTTGAAACTTGATTAAAGGCTACCTGGACCCACCAACCTTATTTTAGTCCTTGATTAAATCACATTACTAAAAAGACCTCAGAAAAGGCCCCTTGATGGGAAGCTATCCAATGTGTCATCTGAAAGATGCATCCCAACCCTCTTGAAAATGTTTTCTCAAAACCCTCAGAGCTATTTTTCCGAAGTAGGAAAAAATTGTAATTATCTGCCTCTTCTCCAAAATTATAGATGATATACCAATTTTTCCTCAAATTTTAGGCCAGCTTTATTCTTAATAATGACAATCTTTTGTGTCAAATATCCTACAGAAAAGCAGAAAAGTTTAAGCAACAACTGTTCTGTTCTTTGTTATCAACATATACTGTTTCTTAACTGACACCTTGGCTAAGAAAATGTCAGAATTATTTGTGGCATTTGTTAGTCAAATAATCAGTTTTTGGCATTTTAGAGAGACCAAACTATTGAACAGATAAACAACCCAGAATTTTAATTAATATTTAATTTTTGATTAGCATTTAATTTAAATAACACAATTTAAAATGCCTTTTAAAGCCTTGGTTATAATATCACTTTAAAATTCACAGGGTGACAGTCTCGATTCTTGGAAGAACAATTTACAATCCACAAATTATGAGGCAAGCTGCCCATTTACATGGTCCTTTTTGTCCTATAATTAAAGCCACGTGCACATAAAACTGTAGATGCCTGCTTTCTGCTCACATTTACTGGAGGGTGGACCCTCTTCTCAAAAACGCATTTTGGGGTAAATTGTCCCCACTCCTAACTTCTATGGGAGAGGCAGGTTCATGTGGCCAGGTGGGCTCTGTTGTGACCCCTCCCAGTGATGGGGCTGAAACAAACCAGTAGAGGAAGTGGGGCTGGACCTTCCTCACCTCTTCTGAAAACTGGAACTTTGCAACATATATATTAAGGTGCACGGAAGTAATTGAATGAAAGGGCCCTTAGAATTGCACTCACCTGCTCATGGAGCCTTGTGTGCCACAGTGCATGGGGTCGCAAAGAGTTGGATAGGACCTAGTGACTGCACAGCAACAACAACGTGCCAAAGAGGAGCAGAGAGAAGGAGAGGAAAGCTGACTGGTCCCGGCATAGTCAGGACCCCAGACAGCAGCTCCTGCAGCATTGTTTCCCCCTACTCCCAGGCTCCTGTGCCCCACCAAGTCTTCTTTACAGGGGAGGCTCCGTTTCCCCACCCACACCCCACAGCAACTGCTGAGCTATTATTTCATACTTCAAAATGATGACAAGCCCTAAGAAGAAGTGTCCTTCTTTACGCCAATAATACAGTCTAGTTTTTATTTTCAAGAGATGGCTCAAGAAGTGTTTGGCCAAACCTGCTGGCCAAATGCTGTCAGACACAGCAGCTCAGTGTGAGCTACACGTGGGCTGTAAAGGCTGCACGTCTGGGCACCTGGATGGGCAACAAGGGGAGACTTAAGGCAACATCTGCAGTCCTTAACATATCTGAGGATGCCTTCAGAAGTTTGCTCATCCTCACAGTTCTATGCATATGAAGTTCTATCAACACCAAAATCCAGCCAGGACCACACTTTGTAAAGTGACAATCAATTAGTGCCTTTTGTCCTGGGAGGAGGGAAACCATCTCTCTTTCAATAAGAATGTTCAGTGTTGATGGAGACACAACAAGCATTCCGATTGACTTCTGGGGCAATAGAAATTGCTCCTTCTTTTTGTAAAAAAATTCAATTTGTATCAAAGGCTTCAACTTTTCCAATGACTTAACCCAGGAGTTTTACATGGACATTGAATACGTTTACTACAAAGGCATATTTCCAAATTTAGAAGAGAAATTGTGTATCAAGATGTTCACTGTATATCATTCATTCATTCAAATAGGAACAAGGAATACAGGAAACACACAGGGTTGCAGATTGTGCAATTTTAATGGTTATTTGGAAGAATTTCTAACTACATGGGATCTGCTTATTATATAATATTATTAGGAAAAACAAGATACAATACTTCATGAACAATAGCCTCATTTATAATATTGGAAATAAAAGGGGAATTCTCCAGAAAGACAATACCAGTCATTTCTGGGTTGCAGGTTATGGGACAAATTTATTTTCACATAAACACACACACACACCGTGTATATATATGTGTATTTATTCCAAATGTCTGAAAGTGAGTATGTATTTATTTTACAAATAAACATATGTATTTAACAAAATAGCTTCTTTCGTCAGGTAAAGTTCATCACTGCTGCGAGTATCATTGGGAATTTCATGCTTCATCCTAATATTTATCCAAATATTAGAATCTACCCAGAGCTTTTTTTTTCTCATGAAACAAAAATTCATTATGGGTACTCCATTAGCCAAAGTCCACGCAGGTGGCTCCAACTTACACTAAGGCAAAGATGCTATTCTGCCTCTTCCTTGTGGTCAGGACTAGTCACTTACAGCTCATGAGAAATCCCAAGTATGTGTAAAGTATACTTCCTTCAGCAGTTTGATTTAACTGTTTGCTGACTGACTTCTGCTAAGACATAGAGTCTCTGAGAGGGATCATAAGAGATACAATAAGTTCTCCTTTCTCTGGATCCTCCAAGTTCCTGCTAAGTAACTTTACTGTCTTGAATCATATTACTAGAACTTCAAAATATTCTCTAATGTTCTTTTTTTTTTAATTTTATTTTTACTTTATTTTGGTTTACAATACTGTATTGGTTTTGCCATACATTGACATGAATCAGCCACAGGTGTACATGGGTTCCCAAGCCTGAACCCCCCTCACACCTCCCACCCCATATCATCTCTCTGGATCATCCCCGTGTGCCAGCCCCAAGCATCCTGTATCCTGTATCGAACATAGACTGGCGATTCGTTTCTTACCTGATAGTATACATGTCTCAATGCCATTCTCCCAAATCATCCCACCCTTGCCCTCTCACACACAGTCTAAAAGTCCATTCTATACATCTGTGTCTCTTTTGCTGTCTTGCATACAGGGTTATCATTACCATCTTTCTAAATTCCATATATATGTGTTAGTATACTGTATTGGTATTGTTCTTTCTGGCTTACTTCACTCTATATAATAGGCTCCAGTTTCATCCACCTCATTAGAACTGATTCAAATGTATTCTTTTTAATGGCTGAGTAATACTCCATTGTGTATATGTACCACATCTTTCTTATCCATTCATCTGCTGAAGGACATCTAGGTTGCTTCCATGTCCTGGCTATTCACAGTGCTGCGATGAACACTGGGGTACAAGTGTCTCTTTCAATTCTGGTTTTCTCGGTGTGTATGCCCAGCAGTGGGATTGCTGGGTCATAAGGCAGTTCTATTTGCAATTTTTTAAGGAATCTCCACACTGTTCTCCATAAGTAGCTGTGTAAGAGGGTTCCCTTTTCTCCACACCCTCTCCAGCATTTATTGCTTGTAGACTTTAAAAATATGGAACACTTTACGAATTTGCATGTCATCCTTGCACAGGGGCCACGCTAATCTTCTCTGTATCATTCCAGTTTTAGTATATGTGCTGCCGAAGCGAGCACTTCTCTCTGTTTCTTAAAGAAGTATTTATTCAAACATTTAGTCCACTCAGTTGTACATGTTCTTTAACTGCTGGTTTGGGAAATGATTTTATAGAACTCACATCAGTCAGCTTTTTTGTCCTAGAAGTTTTGAAAACTCATTGTATTTTATTTTTTAACATCTTTTTAGTTGAAAGTGGTGGTCCTCTCTAGGAACAAAGTAAAACAACAGTTACCAAGATGGGATTTTTTTTTTCCCTCTCTAATATACAGTGGAGTTATATGGACACTGTCTATGTTAGATTTTCCTGGAAAACAAAATAAAATAGCTACTTTGAAAATGCTTCAGAAAATAGGTTTCAGCTAAGAAAATGGGATAATCTATGAATCACACATATTTGTGTGGTTCAAGACTATGTCCCAAAGCTGACAATGGTGACTATAAATAAAGAATCTGTCAGACTATACACATATCTCATTTATTTATCTTCAAACAATTATTTCTTATTTACGTTTATTAGCTGACATTTAACTGTAGCCAATTGCAGGAATGTTGCTTGTAGAAATAACAGAATGATATTTACAAGAGTAGTTTTAAAAATTGCGATGTGTTTGGGTCAATAACTAAAAAAAATTTCCTGTCATTCTTTTGTATGCTAAAAGGTCTGGATATGTTATATTATACTTTCTCTCTACCTAGCCCATAATAAATATTATGGCCAGAGGCAATGCACTCAGCATCTTTTCCATCCATTTTCCACAAATATTTTTCTGTAATGACTGGGCATGTGAATAATGATTACATGTCACAAACATTCCCTCTTGTTAGTCTTACAAGCATCCTGGGAGATGTGTGAGCTTGGAAATAGGATTATCATTTGTTTTCGTGGTATTTTAAACTTGTGATCTATTTCTTCAATAGAATGTGAACTGTCCAATGCTAATTGTTACTCAAAGTTGTTTCTTTCTGTGAAATAAACCCTCCAATATTCCTTTCCCTCCTCTCTTACTTATAAGTGTGAACACACACTTGCAGAATAATGAGGCTTTGTTGTCATAGGAAACTATTAAATCATGTATTTTTTACTTCCTAGGTTAAAGAAGAAAGAATAGATGTGTAAGGAAAAAATTGCATGAACAGCCCTGGGACTATATTAGTTGATTTTTTAAGTCAGAAACTTCTGAGATGGTTTTCCATCTGAAAGTTGACAGAGTACCATTCTAGAGAATTTGCATAGCTCACCCTTACTGAATTCTTAACTCTGCCTGATGTCTTCAACCACAAATTGCATTGCAATACAAGGCTGTCTACTGTGTGAGAATACCTTGGAAATCTCACTGAACATCACAGGAGGCTGAAAGTTATGACTAAATTGTGATTGTAATCCTGTCCAGCTCTTAGAGAAACATATTCCATTTTATTTAGTAAGTAAGTAAAGTCACTCAGTCGTGTTCGACTCTTTGTGACCCCGTGGACTGCAGCCCACCAAGCTCTTCAGTCCATGGGATTCTCCAAGCAAGAATACTGGAGTGGGTTGCCATTTTAGTCCCTTAAACATACCACGGTGTTCATTGGAAGGACTGATGTTGAAGCTGAAACTCCAATACTTTGGCCACCTGAAGCGAAGAGCTGACTCATTTGAAAAGACCCTGATGCTGGGAAAGATTGAAGACAGAAGGAGAAGGGGACGACAGAAGATGAGATGGTTGGATGGCATCACCAACTCGAAGGACATGGGTTTGGGTGGACTCTGGGAGTTGATGATGGACAGGGAGGCCTGGCCTGCTGCCATTCATGGGGATACAAAGAGTCGGATACAACTGAGCAACTGAACTGAACTGAACTGAAACATACCAGACTAATAATGAACTTTTAAGCTTACTATACATTAAAAATATCAAAAATTTAAAGTATTTTGAAATTATTGAACATGGGCTTCCCCAGTGGCTCAGCAGTAAAGAATCCACCTGATAATGCAGGATATGCGAGTTTGATCCATGGGTCGGGAAGATCCCCTGGAGAAGGGAAGGGTAACCCACTCCAGTATTCTTGCCTGGAGAATCCCATGGTCAGAGGAGCCTGGTGGGCCACATACAGTCCATGGGGTCACAAACACTCAGATACCACTGAGCACTAAACAACAGCAGTTTAATGTAGCAGTCTTTGAAGGACTGTGGTGTACATAAAAGACGTGTATAGAAGCTATTTCCAAAAGCTGGTCTTAACCTGAGAGGCATGTTTCACTTTTCTAAGAATCATTCTACGTTCTGTGGAGTTCCCCACTCCAGGTGCCCAGGTGCCTGAAGGTAACACGGGGAGAAAGCGTGCCAAACACAAGAGTTTGTGTGCAGATATTGTCCTAGGCGGGGGAGGGGGGCAGGCACACTGGGGAGAGGCATTTCACCTGAACAACTAATCAACCCCCCCAGACTTTACCCCTGGAGGAGAAGGGGCCCACTGTGGTTGGGCTTTTGAAGAGAAGCCAGAAATTTGTTTTCCCTATGAAAATGGAAATTGTTGGTTTCATTTTGTAGAACATCTGCGCATTCTAAACAAAGCCTGTCTTCAGGTCTCACTCGAATACTGGCCTTTAGCTTGCAGCATTTCACCAACTAAGCTGAATAAAGTCCTAATTTTAAAAAAAAATACTGTAACTTCAACAGGGAGCCCAGCCTGGGGCTCTGTGATGACACAGAGGGTTGGGATGGGGGAGGAGAGAGGCTCAAGATGGAGGAAACAGATGTGTAATCACGGCTGACTCTCCTTGTTGTACGGCAGAAACCAACAACGTCACTGTGAAGCAGTTTTCCTCCAATTAAAAAATAAACAAAAAAATACTGCAACTTCAAAATATGAACATGGTGAAAATCGATCATGTTTGGGGAAAAATCTTCTAAAATACCTTATAAAGACGTATACTCACACATATGCCATCTTTGCTAGGAAGCATACGCCTGTCCAAGAAAGTAAAAATAGTGGAATTGCCCATTATTGGTGGGGTCATCCCACAGGTATGCACTGAGTACCTGCGATACCTGGAAGGTTAGGCTTGGGAAGGTGAGGGGCTCAGTAGGGTTTGTTGGCAATACTGAGAGGCTGAGAAGTTTTATTGCATGTATCCCACGGCTCTGCCACCAGTTACTCTGTTCTCTAGCACAGAGCTCTGGATGGTTCATCTGGCTACACTGACGACCTTACACACCAGAGGGAAGAGTGATTCCACAAATGCAGCATCTGAATTAACACATTTTCACATGTTCAGATGAAGTTTGGTGATAACTAATAATTCCTGGGTACTGGGTACTTCACCTACACTGAGGCACTGTGCTCAGTGTTACACACCTAGGGTTTTTAGTCCACAGATTACACTATGGGAAGAGGTGGTTCTCCTTATGGAGGGGGGACGGAAGCCCCGAAGAGCTACTGAAACAGTGACTGTCACCTGTCGTCCAGTAACAGAGCCACATGCAGGGCTTCTGAGGCTGTCTTATAGAGAGAGAAAACCCTAAACAAAGAACCTTCATAGCATGGAGCCTGTCCTGTGTTCCGCGTCTGTGAAACAGCACAGGAGAAAGGTCAAGAAAAGAAGGAAAAAATCGTAAGGAAAGAAAACAAAGGCAAGGAGCGCACTTGTGACAAATTGAGGATGCAGGCAGCCAAGTACTCCTTCAGTACTGAGAACAATTCCCCGGGCCAAGGATGTCCGAAGGCTGCCTGTGCTCATCCGTGGTCGCAGGCGAGATAAGACCCCTGGTGTGTTGTGCACGTGTCTCTAGTAATTAGTATCACAGGGACACGGAGCAGGGCTGTCGCAGCCCTGCCTCGTTCATTTGTTGACGGCTCCCTTAAAAAATGAATCACGCATACCTCCATTGCACTTTGTCAAGATAATGATAACCTTTTTGAAATGACTCCCTCTGACTCTGGGTGAGCCACGTGGGCTGCCACGAGTCCCACCAAGGAGGAAAAATGTCCAGTGACCTCCTCGTTGTGTGGAGGGTGGCTGGGTGAGACAGCCCCACTTCTGCTGAAGGCGGCAGGTTACTGAAAACAGGAACTGCACCTAACATAGTCCCACTTAGTTATGGCTTCACCATGCCTGGATCAGAGAATGTGGCCTGCCTGATACGTATCATGTGTACGTATGCTCAGTTGTGTCTGACTCTGTGACCCCGTGGACTATAGTCCTTGAGCCTCCTCTGTCTGTGGGATTCTCCAGGAATCCCACGTACTGGAGTAGGTTGCCATTTTCTTCTCCAGGGGATCTTCCCCAACACAGGGATCAGCTGAAGCTGGGTCTCCTGCATTGCAGGCAGATTCTTTACAACTGAGCCACCTGGGAAGCCTTATACATATCACTCGATGCTTTTTTTTTTTTTTTTTAATGGGAGAAGCTGTGAGCCAGAAGGATTTGCCTGCTGCTGCTGCTGTTGCTGCTGCTGCTGCTGCTGCTGCTGCTGCTGCTAATTTGCTTCAGTCATGTCCAACTCTGTGCGACCCCATAGAGGGCAGCCTACTAGGCTCCTCCGTCCCTGGGATTCTCAAGGCAAGAGTGCTGGAGTGGGTTGCCATTGCCTTCTCCGAGGATTTGCGTAGATCATTTAATTAAATGACACATTTTCAAAATGACCCATGACAATAATGGAGTTGTTTATAATATTGTCTCTGGAAAAATTGCTATGAAGACATTCAAGAAAATTTAAGGAAAATATTGAGATTTTGTAGGTATATATAAAACTAGGATACAGGCTTTTGAGGTCTGGTGTTTTCAGAAAATAGTTTTGCGGTTCATATTTTAAATCCACAATAGAGTTATAAAATTGCATTTCTGCACAGTAAAATGAGTGGTATGAGGAAGACGGCTCTGTCTGCCACGTTCTGTCCTGACTGGAAACTTGTCCACTGGAACTCTGAACAAAGATGTCAGTCAATCATGGTGTGTCCTTCCCATTTCCCAGGGACCAGGAAATACAAGGTACACCAAGGAATAAAGGGACACAAAAGCTATTAGTAGTCACAAAGGATGCACATAATAGGTTTTATGAGCTGAGTGTATGAATTGGTATATCAGGGTAATTTCTAAACAGTTTCTAAAATCAATGCACACAGGTGTCTTTGGCCAAGGTAGGTCACATTCTGGAATGGACTGTACATTAATGACCACTTCCTGACCTCATAAAACCCAGCCTACAGGTTTTGGAGGGGGCTGAATGCACCTCCTTCAGCCCGTTTCTCACTGTCTGAGCTTTGGGCCAGGCACTGTGCTGGGCACAAAGGATGAAAATGACAGGTTGACTTAAAACGCCCACCTCGAGCAGGAAGTGTGAAAACCAGCCGGACTTCTGAGAGATGAGAAGGAAACCAGCCCAGAGGAGAAACCAGCAGGTGGTGGAAGTGAACCCCACCTGATGAGAGTGTGTGCAGACCTGGTTGGGGTGGTGATCAGGCTGTATTGTTTCTCTCTTTCAGGTGATTCCTCCTGGTCTCTCCCAGGGAGGGTCCCAGGGTTTTCCTGGAAGCCTTCCTTTCCCTCACTGACCCTGCGGGCATGCACACACATGCACACACACATGAACACACACACACCCTGCAGGTCCATCACTCCTCTCCCCTCTCAGTGGTGACTGGTCTCCAGTTCCTCTGTCCCTCTTGCAGCTGAGCCCCACCCCACCACCACCACCCGCCCCCATGTGTCCTCCCAGACAGGATAGTGGCCCCAATCAATCTACATCCCTGACACTCCCACCTTGATGCCAGAGCCTGACGCCTGCTGACCTGTGACCTTCAAGGACCTCCTTTTACTTAGGGAATAAAGGCAAACCCCTTCTCTGACAGGTGGTCCTCACCCTGGTGTAACAGACATCCTCCTCTGTGTGTGTGCACATGTGTGTGAGTATACATTGTGCTTGTGTATGAGTGTGCATACATCTACCCACACATGTGTGCATGCAGGTTTGTGAATGTGTGCATGTGTGTATATGTGTGCACACATGTGAGTATATATGTGTGTTTGTGTATGAGCATGCACACATGTATGCACACATGTACCCACACTCGCATGAGTGTGTGCAGATGTGTGTGTGCATGTATGCATGTGCACCTGCATGCTCACATCTCCCACTGCATCTTGCAGCCGTGTGATACCTTTGGGAGATGTGTAACCAAGAGCAGCCAGAATCCGGGGCCAGCAGAGAGCTGGAGAGGACTGGGGGAGGGGCTGTTTCAAAGAAGCCCGGGTGAGGAACTGAAGGCTTCCCTTGGCTTTCGGTTTCCCAGCCTGCTGGCCCCAGGGGTTCCACCTTACTCCTGGGGCTCTGAAAGAGGACGACAGATGAGCTCAGGCTCAGGGTCAAGGTGCAGGAAACACCATCCATCAGTCCAGTCCCTGACACGTGTCCCTCCTGCCATGACCCCTGGACTGAAAATGCACTTTCTGTGACAGAACAGCTGGCAGATGAGCGGGTCTCCTCCAAGTCCTGAGAGCAGGACGCTTTTTCAGCATCTTCCAGCATCCTCCAAGAGGACCAGGGGCTTCATCCCTCCTGCAGCTGTTTTGCATTGCACACCGCCTGGGCTGGCACCTACGCCTTCCTCCCCTGCCCTCTAATTGCTCAGCTCGTAGTAACTGATATCTTACGAGGTATGGGGTAAATTGTTTGGTTAATGTCCATGAAAGGATGTGGTCCTCGCATAAGGCAGCATAAAAGAGGTTTTGTTTAGTATCTGCATCACAGCTTGATGTGTGCCCCCTTCTCACCCTTCTATTTCTACCATGTGAATCATCTCACCTGCAGTAAGTGGCTTAATCTACAGGTGCACCCAGAATGCAGTCTGGAAGGTGGGCCCACAGAGGAGAAGCAGGTTGGTCACCTGATTTGCAGTCCCTGTAATCTGTCACTTTCTCCACTAAGGCCTCTTGCCTTTTGGAGCATCAGTTTTTTTCTTCATCAGAAGTCTACTTTTAGCCTGCAAATAACTCCTAAGAGGCTCAGTGTTTACCCAATAGCTCTGCCTTCTGTTAGAACCTGATTCCCCATGATGCTGAGTTCAGCAGCCAGCTGAGAGCTGGAGTGAGGGGTGGAAAAGATGCTTAGTGCCTGCTGAACACCCAGCTCTTCTCAACACCCACTTCCCAGTCTTCTTGTCCTTGGGTGGCACCTTGCTACTGATTCTCTGGTGGGCAGTGAGCAGAACGGCATGGAAACCTCCCTGGGACCCTCCAATCCTCCCCCAACCCCACTGGCCACCAGGAAGTGGAGAGGGTGTGGAGCAGAGTTCTCCCCATGGGCCCCTGGGGAGACCACTGTGGAGGAGACAATCCTTCGTGCAATCTCCTGAGATTCAGGTCAATTTGCTTCTAAAGTGTCACCTGGCACCTTCTGAGTAACAATTGGAACATGAGGGACAGAAGGTTATGCCCAAAGCGGGTGGGTGATTTTGCCTACATCTCCTCCTGTGTTCCCTCTGGGTTATACTCTTCTCCCTTCCTTCCTCCTCTCCTTCTGCACTGCATTCCTGTCCCCACAGCCTTCAGCATGGACTCTGGGACCTCGATCTGTGATCCCACCCTTGCCTTTGGGGTGACTGCCCTTCGCTCCTTCCTGAAAGTGGCAGTGCCCAGCACCCTGTCACTCTACCTTGTGTTGCTGCTGGTCCAGTTCCTGCCAACACTGAGATGGTTTCTCCACCATCCCAGCCTCTCCACCCCTCGACCTCTGGTCCTCCTAGACTGGAGGGTCCTACACATCTAGCTGAGCAACGCCCTTTCTGATCACCACATCTTTGCACCTCAAACTCCATGCTTGTTGTCTCTGAACCCATCTGTCCTGTTCCCCTTCGCCATCCCTCACAGCATGCACACCTCCTCCTTGACCAGCGGACACCACAGTTCTTCATAACATCACACCTTTGCACACCCCCCTCTCCTTCTTTGTTCCTCATCCTGATTGTCTGCATGAGATCCACTGAGTCCATCCCAGTGGACTGGAGGTGGACAGGCTCGTGGCAAAAGGCATCGTCACATGCACGCATGTGGCCCCACGTGGCCCTTGCTTCTGAAAAATGGCTCTCCCTTCCCTCTTCCTGCTCCTTCTCCCCTGAGCCACTCAAGCCGGTGACTTGCTCCCTGTTTTCCTAGACACAGGGGCTATAGGAAGAGAACCCCTGAAGCCCCTGGCATGAGACCTGGAGTCAGTGTCCCCAATTCCCCGGGGGCCCTGGAGGGATGCTGGTCCACTCTGGCAAAGACCCCGCTCCTGCTCCTCAAGGACAGTCCGCAGCTCCCCTGCCACGGTTTGTCTCATCTGATTTCCATGCTTCAGAAGCCTGTCGGTTCCTATTCTGTTTACGCCTGCCTCCCTGTCTTGGCGTGATTATGAATTTATTCAGTTTGGTTCGTATATGATATTCAGATATGAGAATGTAAATGTACTTGGACCAGAGGCGTGGGACATTTTATCCAGCTCTGGCAGGCGTTATGTGCTTTTTAATTTGGGGGTTATTATAAAAATGCTGCAGTAAACACATCTTTGGGCAGAGACACATCCACATCAGATAGATCCATAGACATAAATTGCACAGTAAAAATGTGTAATTACAAAGTGTTGACACATATTGCTAAATTGACTTCAGCAAGATATCTCCCCCGATTTTCCAGCTTCTGGGCCACCATAATATATTCATGTTTAGCATTTCTGACAATGTGGTGAACTAAAATCTCAACTTTGTTTTATTTGGCATTCTCCTTTGTATTAATGAAATTGATCATTTTTTCATGTGACTGTTGGCCATTTGTATCTCTTCTAATTGCTTCTTTATGAAAAAGTGTTAGTTGCTCAGTTGTGTCTAACTCTTTGTGACCCCATGGACTATAGCCTGCCAGGCTCCTCAGTACATGGCATTCTCCAGGCAAGAATACTGGAGTGGGTAGCCATTCCCTTCTCCAGGGGATCTTCCCGACCCAGGGATNCCATTTGTATCTCTTCTAATTGCTTCTTTATGAAAAAGTGTTAGTTGCTCAGTTGTGTCTAACTCTTTGTGACCCCATGGACTATAGCCTGCCAGGCTCCTCAGTACATGGCATTCTCCAGGCAAGAATACTGGAGTGGGTAGCCATTCCCTTCTCCAGGGGATCTTCCCGACCCAGGGATCGAACCTGGTTCTCCCACACTGCAGATTCTTTACCGTCTGAGACTATTTTTCTTTATTTCTTTTTCTTGTCTTTTTTCCTTTTGTTTTGTGGGAACTCATTAAAAATTTGTTGTTGTTGTTGTAGGCCATTTGTAAGGTCTTTATTGAATTTGTTTCAGTATTGGTTTTGTTTTATGTTTTGGTTTTTTGGCCTCAAGGCATGTGGAATCTTAGCTCCCTTACCAGGGATGGAACCTGCATCCCCTGCATTGAAAGGCAGATTCTTATCAATGGAATCACCAGGGCAGTTCCTGGTGGGAACTCTTTAAATATTCTGATTATTACAGCTTTTGTATGGATTTGCTGCAAATAACCACTCCCAGTCTGTGTTGCCTTTCTATCGACTTTCTTGTCTGTATTTTTCATGAAATTTGTAGTATCTCAGTTGGAGAGAACAAACACACACACACACACACACACACACACACACACTATCTCAGATACAGATCTTGCTGTTGTTGTCCTGTCGCTCAGTCATGTCTGACTCTTCCTGACCCCACTGATAGCACGTCAGGCTCCCCTGTCCTCCACTGTCTCCTGGAGTTTGCTCAGATTCATGTCCATTGAGTCAGTGATGTCTTTCAGTTATCTCATCCAGAGTGAACTAGCACTAGGGACCAGGATGAGAGGCAGTAACAGTGTTCACAGCCTCCCAGGTTCTCAGCGTCCTCTCTGGGGGCAGGCAGTTGCCTGCAAGAATGAAAGAAAAAAATGTAGTTTTCTTTTTTGTACCTTTTTACCTGGGATTAGCAGCAGGCTCAGAGAAGGCAATGGCACCCCACTCCAGTACTCTTGCCTGGAAAATCTCATGGATGGAGGAGCCTGGTAGGCTGCAGTCCATGGGATCACGAAAAGTCGGACATGACTGAGTGACTTCACTTTCACTTTTTACTTTTTACTTTCATGTATTGGAGAAGGAAATGGCAACCCAGTCCATGTTCTTGCCTGGAGAATCCCAGGGACGGGGGAGCCTAGTGGGCTGCCATCTATGGGGTTGCACAGAGTCAGACACGACTGAAGCAACTTAACAGCAGCAGCAACATCAGGCTTCTATTACCTTTCTAACATGAACCAGGCAACTTGATTTTTCTATCTTCTGGAGGAGGTCAGAGGCCAAGGTAATACATGAAATTTTAGATTTTATGATCCACCAGTCAGCTATATGCAGACTCATGAGAAAAAGCAAACGGTGATGGTTTCCAATCATTATGTTTAGGATGGTCTATTTTGCAGCGGCAGCTGGAGGAGGCAAGAATGAGGAGGAAGGGGGTACATCTCAGGGGTGGGTGGGATGCAGGGTTTCCAATGAGACCCAGGAGGCTGGGGTTCATCCTGAGAAGCCTGGGATTGCCCACACTGGGAGAGACATTGTCGATACATGTGGAAAAGGCAGACAGTTCCTGTAGGGTTAGATTTAGCTCAAAGTGTATCTGAGGAAGGAACACAATATTTAATGAAAGGATGCTAATTCTACTATTACCTTAAATGTTATTCTGAATTCTGCCCCCAGACATTACAAACAATTTCTCAAGTTCTTCCCTGTGCCCTTAGATTTAACCTGCAGTCATCATCCCTTCTTAACTGCTCTGGACAGAACAAAACCTGAAATGTAATTTACTTTAAGAATATAATCACTTATTGATTCCTCTTTTTCTTCAGGAGATAGAAACAGTGTGTAAGCTTTTATCCGAGAGAGACCAGGACAGTTTTTATACTCCGCATTTAGTTCAAATCCATTCAAACTCTCCTTATAAAACTAGCATCTCAGGCATTGTGTTGCAGATAATCATTATTTTTAAAAGGGATTCATCATTCTGCTTGTGTGAAGATTTCACAGTAGGCAGACAATATTTAATAAGTAAATCAATAATGTTCATTTCAGGGAAAAAATTAGGTATAGAATATAGCTGGGGAAGATAATAAAACAAGATCAAATACTAAATTTCAGACCTGATAAGCCATTAGGGATAATGCAGTGTCGTGCAGTGTGGGGTGCAGTGGACGAGGAGGCAGACACCCTGAAATGCTGTGTAAATGCAAATTCAGCCTCATTTGTCACGTGCTTAAAGCACACGGGAAAAGAAGTCCCACTGGCTTTGAGTGTGGCACTTGCTACTTCAATAAAGTGCCATCATCGGGGAAGGGAACTTCCTCAACTTGGAGCAGTTTTGCTGGTAAATGAAAAAAGAAATAAAAGAGGGAGGGTTTCCCTGGTGCCTCAGCTGGTAAAGAATCCACCTGCAATGTGGGAGACCTGGGTTTGACCCCTTGGTCAGGAAGATCCCCTGGAGAAGGTACAGTCTCCACTAGTGGAAAAGTTAACTTGCCAAGAGGATGAGCAGACTACCCACAATGGCTTCTAAATATTTCCAATACAGTCCAGTTAGAAACATTAAAATTGGGAGGAATCTTGCATGTATCTTTCTGTCTCACTCCTTTTTCATGCAAGGACCCCATCAAAGAGGCTGTTAAGGGGAGATCCTCTTGTTTTTCCATAAAGGCTGTTTCACAGCTGGTGTTGCCAAAATGCTTTTTGTTTTAACAGGCTGTATGTAATCCCCTACAGCTCCCACTTGTTAATACTAGTATTTGTATTGTCAAGCATTGGCTAGAATATAGATGATCCTTTTTCTGTTACACATGAACAAATATTATATTAGTAGCCAGACATCTTACCTCTGTCCTTTCTTCTTGAGGTTAAATTTATCCAGGCAGGTCTTTCAACGGTCCTTCATTTATTCCAATCTCCAAATCTCTCATACTTCTTTCATAAAGTGTTTATGTTCTGGACACTGTCATCTTCCAGAAAAAGGTTTCCCATTTGTCAAGTATCATTCTAGAACACTGTGTCCATAATTAAACCCTGTGCTCCCTGTGAGCTGAGGCCAGGGCTTGAGGGTAGTGCTCGAGGGTAGTGCTCTCACTGTCTGTGTGTTGGATGTCAGCTAAGGCAGTTTCTCTTACACTGGGCTGTCTTAAGAATGTCAAGGATTAATTGGAAGAAGAAGAGCCAGGATAAGAGAAACAGGTTTTAGAAGGCAATTCCGATAGCCAAGGGAGAGATACTGAGGGTAATTCCAGTAGAAATAAGAGATGAGTAAAATGTAAGGGCCATGTATTAAATATCTTCTGATATGCTTGGTGACTGCTTATGGAGAACTAGGGGAGAGTAGAAAGTGACTCAAGGTGGCTTGCTTGTGGGACAAAGTTGACCCATCTCCTGAGCTTGGAAGTAGTGTAGGAGCAATTTTATGCTAGATGATAACTAGCATAAACTGCCCCCAAATAATATCGATTAAGTTATAAATGACAAAAACACGGGTAAGATGCTCACAGAGAGAGTTGGTGAAGGATGCAGATTCGTCAGTCACACTTCGGACGATTATTTCGACTGTAAAATCACACTAGCACACCACATGAGAATCCATCTGGTTCAAAGGAGAGAAAGTCAAGGAAAAAGAATCACGTCACCTGGGCTTCAAAGAAGCCAGAGAAGAGGCAGAAATATAGAAGCTGATGACCACCCTGTGTCGTTTTGGTAATTAACTTCATTTCTTTAGCAGTTGACTTTCTTAATATCTAAAGGAGAAAGTAGGAAACCACAGCAGGATATCTGGCTGCTCTTCCTTTTTTTTTTTTTTTTCTTTTTTGAGCCTATGAGTATTTGTTATCTTTTATGGATGATTTCTCTGCTATGCTATAGAGATATTTGGTCGCTTCTGGGTAATTTAACTTTCCATAAGAATTTTAATTGCCTAACTTTATCTAGATCTTGTAGAAGGATTCCCCTTTTAGCCTATTCAAGTGGAAATAGAAACTTGCCAATTTAGTGATTGGCCTGATTGAAGAGGATGTTATAGAAATTAGCACTTCACGCTGATGAATATTTTAATAATGGGCATATCTTAACTGAGTCAGAGCTGTAGTTACATGGAAAAGTAAACTCAATTTATGTTTCTGTTCATCCAGAGCAGAGAACTTTTATGAAAGGAGTTGTTCAAGTTTCTCTAAGATCTCGATTTATATGTCAGCCTTGTAGTCCACTAGTATTTAAAGTACCAACAAAATTCCCTGAACTAAAATCCTACTTGTCAGAACCCCTAGGTCATTGGAGTGTATGAAATACATAAATATGTGTACACATGTGTCTGTGTAACATATTAATATTCACAGGTACACATTGCATGATTAGGGAGAAAGCTGCAAATGGGTTTTAAAATTTCATCATTGCACTGTTTCCTGTTCTGATAGGTTTTAATCATCACACTGAACATGGCATGTGTGTTTATCTTATTGGGTTCTTGCTTCTGCATTACACACACAAGCTCTACAAAGGAAGAGGTTCTGTCTGTTAGTTCATTACTGCACCTTCAGACCTACGTCCATTACAGGCATAGTGTAGGCTCTCAATTAAAAACCGTCATTGAACGGATGAAGGGGTGAGAAAAGCCACCTTTGGAGAGTCTACTGGACATACACGTTGATCCTGGTCGCACATACTTTGTAATACAACTGGTGATTATGGGATCGGAGTCAGAAAGCCTGGTGTTGAGTGCTAGTCTGCTATGCGGTGGTGAATTTGTGTGATCAGCAGCCTCACCTGAAAGGATTGTAGGATGATCTTGATAATAATGCATCTTCCAATTTCGTAGGCCAGTTTTAGGGAGAAAAGGAACTAATCTATTGGCAATTACTTTGCAGTTTTCCAGGGCTCTATGACAGTAATTTGTTAAGTGCAGTTGCTTTGGTACCCCATGTTCCGTGGGTAACGGTTCACCAGAACAAACTGCGATCCAGAGCCGCTGAACAAAAACCTCTGAAAGACTTCAGTTGGCTGTCCTCCCTCCCCACCTCATCCCAGTTTTCCCCTCAACCGTCTTCTGCTCCGAGCCTCCATCCTTCCTTTGGTGCATGTGGGACAGAAATAGCTCTGTGTGCAAACCAGCCTCATTCTATGACGTCGTCTCTTCAAGGACTCCTGACTCCACTCGACTCTCTGAAAACATTTCTGAGAGCTAGGAAATGTGCTGTTTGTTGCACCCACATGTGATGCTGTTTCTAAGAACTCAGCTGCTCAGTAGATACACGTTGAAGCAAGCCAATGATTCTCCATTGATGGTTTTCCATTTTTTTTTCCTAGACATACCACGAGGCATGTGGGATCTTGGTTTCCCAGTCAGGGATAGAACTTGTGCCCTCTGCAGTTTAAGTGCAGAGTCTAAACCACTAGACTACTAGAAAGTCCCTATTTTCCAGTTTTTAATATCACCAACCAAGCATAGAGCCAGACATCTTGGAATGTGAAGTCAAGTGGGCCTTAGAAAGCATCACTACGAACAAAACTAGTGGAGGTGATGGAATTCCAGTTGAGCTGTTTCAAATCCTGGAAGATGATGCTGTGAAAGTGCTGCACTCAATATGCCAGCAAATTTGGAAAACTCAGCAGTGGCCACAGGACTGGAAAAGGTCAGTTTTCATTCCAATTCCAAAGAAAGGCAATGCCAAAGAATGCTCAAACTACCGCACAATTGCACTCATCTCACACGCTAGTAAAGTAATGCTCAAAATTCTCCAAGCCAGGCTTCAGCAATATGTGAACCGTGAACTCCCTGATGTTCAAGCTGGTTTTAGAACAGGCAGAGGAACCAGAGATCAAATTGCCAACATCCGCTGGATCATGGAAAAAGCAAGAGAGTTCCAGAAAAACATCTATTTCTGCTTTATTGACTATGCCAAAGCCTTTGACTGTGTGGATCACAATAAACTGTGGAAAATTCTGAAAGAGATGGGAATACCAGACCACCTAACCTGCCTCTTGAGAAATCTGTATGCAGGTCAGGAAGCAACAGTTAGAACTGGACATGGAACAACAGACTGGTTCCAAATAGGAAAAGGAGTACGTCAAGGCTGTATATTGTCTCCCTGCTTATTTAACTTATATGCAGAGTACATCATGAGAAACGCTGGACTGGAAGAAACACAAGCTGGAATCAAGATTGCCGGGAGAAATATCAATAACCTCAGATATGCTGATGACACCACCCTTATGGCAGAAAGTGAGGAGGAGCTAAAAAGCCTCTTGATGAAAGTGAAGGAGGAGAGCGAAAAAGTTGGCTTAAAGCTCAACATTCAGAAAACGAAGATCATGGCATCCGGTCCCATCACTTCATGGGAAATAGATGGGGAAACAGTGGAAACAGTGTCAGACTTTATTTTTTTGGGCTCCAAAATCACTGCAGATGGTGACTGCAGCCATGAAATTAAAAGACGCTTACTCCTTGGAAGAAAAGTTATGACCAACCTGGATAGTATATTCAAAAGCAGAGACATTACTTTGCCGACTAAGGTCCGCCTAGTCAAGGCTATGGTTTTTCCTGTGGTCATGTATGGATGTGAAAGTTGGACTGTGAAGAAAGCTGAGCGCCGAAGAATTGATGCTTTTGAACTGTGGTGTTGGAGAAGACTCTTGAGAGTCCCTTGGACTGCAAGGAGATCCAACCAGTCCATTCTGAAGGAGATCAACCCTGGGATTTCTTTGGAAGGAATGATGCTAAAGCTGAAACTCCAGTACTTTGGCCACCTCATGCGAAGAGTTGACTCATTGGAAAAGACTCTGATGCTGGGAGGGATTGGGGGTGGGAGGAGAAGGGGTCGACCGAGGATGAGATGGCTGGATGGCATCATGGACTCGATGGACGTGAATCTGAGTGAACTCCGGGAGATGGTGATGGACAGGGAGGCCTGGCGTGCTGCGATTCATGGGGTCGCAAAGAGTCGGACACGACTGAGCAACTGAACTGAACTGAACTGAACTGAACCAAGCATGCATTCCACGCCCTATTCCTCTAAGTGCTCGTGGAACAAGATAAAGTAAAATAACAGAGTAAAACAAATATTCAACCTTACAGACATGTGTTAAGAGAGCATTTCAGTAGTTAATAATTCAGACTTAATGCAGTGGGCTGCTCTAAATAACTGAAGTGGCCCAGGAAAGGTGGGACAAGAACGGTGACATTGGTGACAGTTGACAGCAAAAAAGTTGGAGAAGGTGGTCCTTCTCTTTCATTTACAACAATTTGAAGAGCAGGGGCAGGGGCTGGATAAGACAGCAAGTTCTTCCTGTATGTTAACTGTATAAATCCACCTATTAGGTTGAAAAAAGATTTCCCCACAGAAATTCTTTATAACCTCAGTTTAACTGTGAACCGTAGTTGCTTCATAGCATTTTAGAAAGTTGGCTAATTCTCTGATTCCACTTAAGACTGAGTAAGATTCAAGCACAAACTCTGAGAAGACATTTGAAAACTACCCACTCACTTATTCATGCAACACGTTTAAATCTATCTGGTATCTTATAGGTAACTTTGGTAAGAATAACTTGTCCATCTTCACATGTTTTAACTTTAAATTTTCCCTTGGGTTTCTGCTCAATAATCCTGATAAAAGATCATTGTCCACTCTTTAAATTTAGCATAAATCACATACTTAATCATGTATTATCTAACATTAAATGGGAAAGTGAATTCAGTCATACTCCCATCTTAGAATCAATAGAATCCAATCCACCTTCATAGCCTTGTTTTAGACAATAAAAGTAAAGATTGTGTTTTTCGTTTTTTGCTGCTGCCCTTTTGCCTCCCTGGTGCATGAAAGTGACTGTTGGGAAGTATTTTTAGTAGGCCTTATTTAATGATTTTCATAGGGCATCACTTCTGACTGGATCTTACTCAGGGCAGCACCAGGCCAAACGCGAACTGCTGTCTCCAGTCACACCTTGGTCCCCGCCTCTGGCTCATGTCAGCTCTGATCAAATTGGACTTCTAGCAAGCTCTTCTATCTGCAGTTGCTTCTTAGAAAACTTTTGCGCTTCAATATTTTTTTTGCCTTGGAGACATGTACAGAAGAAGCATATCTGCTTTTTTTTGCTCTGAAGCTAGCTAAAACATGTTTGTTTCTAAATCATTCTGTTCCTGAAATGCTGAAGGTGAAGTTGTTTCAAACAGCTGTTCTTGATTTTAGCACAAACTAGGTGATGGAGGCAAACAATAGCAATAGTAGCAGTAGTGATGATTACAATCGCAGTTAATATTTAATGAGTGGTTCTAATAGGCTGGCACTGGAGTGATGAATTGTTATAAGACCTGACCCCTCCCATCAGGAATCTCACAGTCTATTGAGCACATAAGTTGATCACAGATTGATGAGATAAGTACAGCGTTAGAGTTCTAGGTATGTTGGGAATGCACCTCGTCCACTTTAGCATTACCAAAAAAATTCTGTGTTGGTCAAAACAATAACAAGAAAGTCAAAAGTGCATGAAAGAAACTGCAGACTTTCTGACCAAGTGTCAAGATCCTTTTTGCTCTGAGATGGTGTGAAAAGGCAGAACAGACTTCTGATTCCGAGTTCCTACCTATGCAGCCTGAAATTTCCAAATGCCCATTTACCATAAGTTAACTTCATATTTCTACTGTTAATGGACGTTTTCCACCCAAAATGAACAGTTATGTGTGTGCAAGAGACCTGTCACATCCCTTGTGAATTAAGGTCAGACCAAATTGTTCATTTTCTAACAGATACACATACATGGACACTAGATACCGTCAATCCACACAACAAAGAAATGCGTTTCTGGTTATTCAAGGCTACTTACATTGTAGGACTTGGTTTTGTGCTTGTGTGCAACTCTTGTTTCTTAAGGGAAGGTGTCAGAAATATTATTCAGGAAAGAGCTGGATGGTAAATATTTTAGACTTTAAGCTATGGTGGTTTGTAGGGACACACAGAACTATTTAAAATTGTAAAATAAAAACATTTTTAGTTCGATGTCTTAGGAAAATAGACAGCAGTCTAGTTTTGGCACTTGGTCCAAGCCTAGATATTACCTCTATGGTTTATTATAATACACATTGCTTACACATATCAGAATATGTATGAATTATTAAGAATACCCTATTCTTAAATGTTTCAGTTTTAAAATATCAATAACAATTTTATATTTTACACTGTATTTAATAACAATTGTTTTAGGAAATACTGAGAAATTATTGGTCTTTTACTCTTGGTAGAAAATGTTTTAAGTATCTTCCCCAAACATTTAATCCATTTTTATAAAATTTTTAGAAGGTAGGTGTAACTATGGGCAGGGTATCTATTATCATGTTTTTTAGCCTTACTGGGAGCATTCTTTGGTATCATGCACACAGAATATTTGAAATTGAGAAACTGTGAACAAGAAGGATTTGCTGTATTCAACAAAGCGGCAAAATCAATTAACAGCCCTCAACCCTGTTGAATCTCTGTGACACCTCAGCAAAGCAGTCACTGACCAGCTGAATCAGCTTGAAGGTTAAAAATTCTGTATCTCCAGATGCCGGCAGTGCTCAAAAGAACTAACCTTGTGCTAGAGGGACAAATATATCTTCTTTCCTTTAAAGGGAGAAATGGTGAGAATTTTATTTTATTTTTTTATCCATGTCTGTGTGTGAAATTATACAAATGCATCGAGAACAAACACCCCAAATTAAAGAAGAAAGAAGGTCACAGATGTAAGTGAAGGAGTCTCTGTCATAACTTCCCTTGAAATTCTATGCTTTTTTTTTCATGCAAATAGCTTCCAATCTTTCAGCTATTTGTCAGCACAGGAGGCTGCCATTGTTATGGAGATGATCCTTTCCTCTACCTGTCTCTCCATCAGTGTAGCTGAAGCTAATTCAGAGCACTAATGTAAGATTATTATCAGGTCGAGCACTTATCTGACAGAATTTATGGTGATGAGTCTAGTACACATTGGATATGCCAATGCTCCCTGATCACGAGTTTTTATGGCATTCCCATTAGTTGGTGACAGCTGTCAAAAATGCAGTTGTTACCGTTTTATTTACTCCTGACATTTGAAGGTCACTTAAAGTTTCAATTAAATTTTTCCTTTGTCAACTGAGAAATACCACTCAATTTAGCTCTTGATTTGATTGCTCTTGAAGCTGCCTTAGCATTCCAGGAGTCAATTATTTCAAGATTGTATCGCCAAAATAGTGATAGTGACTACTGAATCAATGATAGTGATAGCAATGATAGTGACTATTGAATGCCACAACCATACTGGAAACAACACACAATAGAGAAATAGATTAGTCTGTCCCACCAGGTGGACCTGGCATCTGAGTGGAAGACACACCCTCTGTCCACTCCCTGATGAACTCTGGACACTTGCCCTGGGCTAGCATTCCTCCAGGTCACTAAATTTCAAAAAGTATTTCTCTATCAACAATTACTCTAAATACAAATACAGTAAACCCCTGATTCAAAAGACATATGTTGACAGAATGGATTAAAAAATAATAGGATCCAATTATATGTTATCTGCAAAGGACTCACTTTAGATGTAAGAATACACATATTTTGAAGTGAAAAATGGAAGAAAATAATCTATGCAAGACAGTGGCTATACTAAAACCAGACAAAACAGACTTCAACCAAAATCTTTTACAAAAGATGAAGAAGAAAATTACATAATGATAAAAGGGTCAATTAAACAAAAGAAATAACAATTATAAAACTTACGCACCAAACATCCGAGTTCCAAAATACATGAAGCACACACTGACACAACTGAAAGAAATAATTATAGGAGACACTACATTATACTTCACTTTCAATAATGATAAAACAACCAGACGGAAGATGGATAAGGAATAGAGGACTTGAACTCTATAGAGCATTTGGACTTAGGGGACATTAGAGATGCCATCCAACGACAGCAAAATACACATTTTTCATAAGTACACATGGAACATTCTCCAGGATACATTAGATGTATTAGGCAACAAAAGAGGTTTTAACAAAATTTTTTAACTTTCAAATCATATAATGCATATTTCTAATCACAATGGGATAAAATTAGAAATCAACAGAAGGAACATTTAAAAATATGTGGAAAGTAGAAAACACACTAATTTTAAAAATGGGTCAAAGAATAAATCTCAATAGAAATCAGAAAATATCTTGAGACAAATAAAAATGAAAACAACATACCAATGTGTATGAAAAGCAATGAAAGCAGTGGCAAGATGGAAATTTTCAGCTATCATATTCAAACAGAAGACAGATTTCAAATTAACAACTTAATGCTTTAAGGAACTTGAGAAAGAAGAAAAATCTAAACCCAAATCTAGTAGAAGGAAGGAAATAATAAAGGCTAGGGCAGAGATAGATGAAACAGAATAGAGAATAATACAGAAAAAAAAACAACAAACTTGACAAATCTTTAGCTAGCTAGAGTAAGAAAATGAGAAGTCTCAGATAACTATAGGAGAAGAAAATGGCAACCCACTCCAGTATTCTTGCCTGGAAAATCCCATGCCTAGAGGAACTTGGTGGGCTACAGTCCATGGAGCCACAAAGCATTGGACATGACTTAGCAACTAAACAACAAAACAACAAATAACTATGCTAAAAATAAGCAGACATTATTACAAATTTTCCAGAAACAAAAAGATATTTAGAAGTACTATGAACAGCTGTATGCCAATAAATTGTATAATCTAGATGAAACACGATTACTAGAAACAAAAAACTTACTTGGACTCAATCGTAGAGAAACACAATCTGCATAAAGCTATAAAGAGAAAGGCTATTGAATCAGTAACTAGAAACTTCTGAACAAGGAAAAGCCTAGGACTGGACAGTTTCACTGGTGAGTCCTATCAGACATTTAAAAAAGAAATAAAACCAGTCTTCCTCAAGCTCTTCCAAAATATTGAAGACAAAGAAACATATTCTGACTCATTCTGTGAATATAGTGTTCCCAAATAACAAATGAAAGGCTTTACAAGAAAAAAAAATAGACTAATATCCTATATGAATATTGATGAAAAATTCTCAACAAAAGACTAGCAAGTTGATTTCCACACTTTATTAACAGGATTATACTCCATGACTAAGTGGGATTTACTTTTGGAATACAAGGATGGTTCAACACATAAAATAAATCAGTGTAATATGCTGCATTAACAGAACAAGGGAAAAGCTTGCACACACATACCAAAATCTCAGCTGATAAAACAATAATAATAATTTGACAACAGTTGACACTGTTCATGATAAAAACTAGGAATAGGAGGAAACTAGCTCAACATAATAAAGATCATACACGGAAAACTCACAGCAAACATTGTACTCAATGACAAAAGACAGAAAACTTTTCCTCTAAGATCAGGAAGGAGAGAAGGAGACCTGCTTTTGCCACTCAAAGCCAGGAGACAAGGGACAGGAGAAGCACAGGGCTACTTGTTCAAACAGCATGTGGGGTACATTGGATTCCGGGAGACTTATGAGAAGAACAGCTCCTTCCTAAGATGATGCATTAGAACAAGCTAGGGATGCAGTAGATGGTTCATACGATCAGTTCTCATCCTTCTCAAGTCTATATTGCTTGCTCTTACCATCACTTAAACCTCTGTTTTACAAAGACACATTTCTAGCAACTCTCCCATATGCTATATGTGAAACTGATTTTCTGAATGAAAACATGTTTGTTCTCCATTTATTTGCCTTAAGGTTTTGTTGAAAAGTTACAATGCATGATTCTGTCATCCTACTTATCAACTAGCCATCTCATCTTTGTGGCACTAAGTCTGAAAACAAATTAAACCAGAGATATTAACGTTAAAACAAAACAGTGTAGCCCAACAGTATCTCCTTGAAATAGAAGATAAACCCACTTACTAAGGAAATAAATGGGAGACTGCTACTGCTAGGTCACTTCAGTCGTGTCTGACTCTGTGTGACCCCATAGACGGCAGCCCACCAGGCTCCCCCATCCCTGGGATTCTCCAGGCATTAACTCTGAAGTGGGTTGCCATTTCCTTCTCCAATGCATGAAAGTGAAAAGTGAAAGTGAAGTCTCTCAGTTGTATCCAACTCTTAGCGACCCCATGGACTGCAGCCTACCAGGCTTCTCTGTCCATGGGATTTTCCAGGCAAGAGTACTGGAGTGGGTTGCCATCGCCTTCTCCGATAGATGGGAGAAGGAAGGGGCTTTTAGGAGAACAAATAGGATGCTTGGCAAAATGGGCAAAACGTTTGTGTTTTAGCATCATAGCTATTGTGCTTTGTTGTGTGCTTAGGAACTCAGCTTCCCTAAGTTACTTTACCAATAAATTCTGCTGGTAAATGACCCACCACCCACGGAAGCCTCAGGGATGTGTCTGCGCTGTGCTCCATCCCCAGCAAGCTTCCTGCTCCAGTGATCTGTAGTCAGTTACACCAGCACTTGCCCAATTGTTTTTCCTCCTAAACGCCATGCCATGCTTCAGCGCTTAAAGCTATCTCTCCAATATCGCTTACATTTAAATATTTGTTTATCTGACAGAGATTCAAACAGATGCAGTCCTCTGAATGTGCAAACCCTCAGGAGCTCAGATTTGAAAGAAAGCAACCCAGATTGGTCTCTTTAGTGTGAGGCATATGTGTCACATACCACCTATGCACCGACACATACGTGTGCACACATACACACACACACACACACACAC
>SJYX01000390.1:5045-15519 GCA_006410675.1 Oreotragus oreotragus | reverse complement strand
TGGACAGGGAAGCCTGGCATGCTGTGATTCATGGGGTCGCAAAGAGTCGGACATGACTGAGCGACTGAAATCAACTGAACTGAACTGAGGAGAGGAGAGTGTGAAGGAAAGCTGTGTTCTGCAGAAAGAATCATGGACATATCCCTTGTTCACAGTTGTGTACATAAGTAATTTAAAAAACAATTCATATTTGAAATGACTTCCTATGGATTGACCATGTGAAGCAATATTACTTCTAAAGACATCTTCCACTTTGAGATTTATTGCCTTGGAGGGAAGCATGCACTTTATTGATGTGTCCTTTGCTTAGGAAGGGCTCATAGATATAGTAGATTTGAAATTTAAAAACATAAAAGTCAAACCTTCAAGGAAGAAGCTTTAGCCAATTTCAAAGACCTTGAGGCAAAATTTCCAAATCCTTAATCTCTACTTCAGTGAGATAAAGGGCATTTTCAGTATCTTTTGAGTCAAAACCAAAACTCAGGACACAGCACTGACTCTGATGGTCTGTTTCATGTATTCTCTGATGATTAAAAAAAAAAAAAAAAAAAAAATTAAAGGTCCAGAAGAATCTCTTAAGCCATAATTTGAAGATAGTAAAAAAATTTTAAATGAATTTACCTTATTTCTCTGACTTACTAAGTTAGTGTGAAATCCTGCTTCCCACTAATCACTCTTATTTCGCTACTTCAATTCTTTCCCAGGAGAACTTTGGCCTGGTTTTTTTTTTTTTTNAAAAAAAAAAAAAAAAAATTAAAGGTCCAGAAGAATCTCTTAAGCCATAATTTGAAGATAGTAAAAAAATTTTAAATGAATTTACCTTATTTCTCTGACTTACTAAGTTAGTGTGAAATCCTGCTTCCCACTAATCACTCTTATTTCGCTACTTCAATTCTTTCCCAGGAGAACTTTGGCCTGGTTTTTTTTTTTTTTTCCTTTTTAAACATTTTTGTTAATACATTCTTTCCTCTTTTTACCATTTTCAAGGTTCTGTATTTGCACCTGTAGATTTCTGTGTAATGGCAGGTGAGGGACCCCAGCAGTTCCAGGACTAGAATTGGTACAGATGTAAGAGCATTAGTTCAACTCCCCCAAATAGTACTTGATGGCTGGCAGGTCCAGACTCTGCCCCTTTAGAGTTAACTGCTAGGTCAGCTTGTTTCATTCTTCTAATTCTTAATCTTTTACGTCCATCCCCCATTTTGCCATATCATTTCTTCTACAACCCCTGAACTCCATATCTCCATTCTGCCTTCCCAAAACAGGCCAGCTAATCCAGAGATGCAACATGTCTGATGTAAAAGGTATACAGTGCCTTGATTTAAATGGAAGGACCTGCTTTCTGAATCATCATTCCTGAATCTAAATTCTGATCTGTTTTCCTAACATCGTACTGCTTGCTTGATATGAATAGCATTTCTGATCATGTTATTGATAATAGCACATTAAGCATGTTTATAACATAACGTAATATAGTTTTCATTTTAAACCCTTGAGGAGGAGCAGTAGCTACCTCTCTCATGCAGGCTTCATATGAGGCACTGTATTCCACTGCTTTCCATGCATCATCGTATTGAATCTGCATGGCTTTTGTTCTCATTTCCATGAAGTTATTAACCATGAAGTTAATAACTCATCAAGGATAAAACAGTAGGAAATGGCAAAGCCAAAATTTGAGCATTCTCATTCCAAACTGTATTCTCTTAAATGCTACGCTGTTCTGCTTCCTTCCATGTGGCAGGCACCTGCCATAGCTTATCCCTAATCCTCAAAGAAACGTAAAAGGCAGATGCTATCCTATTTTGCAGTGTTTATCTCACCCACTCTGATATGTATTTAAAGCCCTTTCTGAAAATGCCACAGAGAGTTTATATTTAGAGATTAGCACAACAGACATCAATTGTCTTTGATATTGTTTTATTCTCTATTGTTTTTAATTAACCAAAGTAAAGTGGGTTCTAGTTAAGCATTAGTATCTTTTCATTTAAAATACATTGGAAAAAAAGTTTGATTATAAAGCCAAGAATTTAATCTGACAGTCGTTTTTTTCTTTTTTCTTAAAAAATGCCTGTGCATGAGTCAGATAGCTCTTTTTTTTCCCCTAAGCATAAACAGGATAGGAATTCTAACATGCAACTAATTTAAATTATGAGCAGTAATCTGCCATGAGGGTGTGATGTAATTGCAAAGCTACGTTAACTTGGATTTAATTATAACTTCTAGCCTCTCAATTAGTGACAAAAGTCATGTGTGCAGTTGGAATATGAATCAATAGATACACTTTTCAAAAAGAGCAACTCCCCAGTGGACTAATGAATTTATCACTTAATGTTTTTCTGAGTTCTATGAAGACAATTGATATTTGGCCCCACAAATACAGAAAAAAAGATTATATTACTACTTATGGATTTGAATCCTTATTTTATCCTTTTCCTAGCTTGATAACCTGGGGCAAGTTATTTAACTTTATTAGGCATCATTTTTCTCATCTATAAAATGAAACTGATAATAGTTCCTACTTTAAAATGTTGCCATAAATGACTCACTTCACATAAACCACCTAGCACAGTGCTTGGGCTATCAGAAGTGCTCATAAGTGATATTAAGGTGATGATGGTAGTGTGATGATGATAATGGTAACTATTTGAATAATTATGGGATTGATGGAAAGGAGGAAATAGAAATCCACCAGAAAGTAATTTACAGCATTACGACAACCTCTTGCAAGTTAGAGTCTGGGTAAAATTCTGACGTAGAAAATCTATCATACATTTGAATGTGCCTCTTTTGAGCTTCTCTCCCATTATATCATGAGGTCCAAGATTTTTTCTTTTTTACCAAAGCATAAGTGACTCTGTAGGGAGTTGTTCTTTGGAATATTTGCACTCAAAGAACTTTCCAGAGAGGCCGAGTTTGAACCTAAAGGAACAGGTCTCACAGAAGAATTGTAGGAACTTAGTTCTCAGGAATGTTTTGGTGAGGTATGGGGGGGACAGTTTTCCTGATCTTTCTGAAATTGTAATCCATAGACATTGTTTATTCTTGAAAGAATTACCTGTATCCAACTGAACTCTCCAAGATGTAGACATAGGTCTTTATAGTATCAACCACAGGCAATTACTAGCCAAACCATAATACCCAGGTACACCTGGCCAGTAGGCATCACCCAGATAAAAATAGGAGAAGAACCCTGCACTCATGCTCAACTGGAAACGTGACTTCTAGTTCTCTGTTCCCCAGAGGATTCACATGTCTTCCTGATCCAGGTAAGAAAAAATAGTCTTAAGGTAATAGAAAAAAATAGTGAAAAATATCCAAGGAATACATTTACAGAACCATGACTTTCCTTTGAGTCTTCTTTTTCTGCAGGCATGTCTTTGACTTTGGCTGTATGTGTGATTATTCTCATTCATTCAGTTAGCTTAGCCATCCTTTGAGAACCTCACTTCCTCACTGAGTTTGGGGGAAAACACCCTTTGCCTACCTTTTCACAATTTTGGCAATTTTAAGGAAAAGCAAGCATGTAAAACACTTTGTAAACTAAAGGTCATCCAGAAGTAAACAATAATTGTGATCATGATGATGGTGATGATAAAGGAGTGATCTTTTCCAGTTGGGTGACTCCGGACATCATAACATACATGGGTAAAGGCTGAGGTGTGAAGTGATCTCTGCTCCCTGAGGGGTTGAGCTCTTCCCTGCCACTCTGCATCCATGAGCCTCTGCCCCAGTCTCTGTGGTCTCTGGAACCCACAAGAAAGAATGATGCTGCCTGTTGAAACTGATGCATCATCAGAACTTGGAGAGATGCCACCCTCACTGATTTTAGCTCTCATACTAAAAGCCTGTTTCTTGCTCTGTACACATTTCACATTTATCAGATATTTGTGGGGCTGGCGATGGTCTCTTGCACCTGCCACTTTTGCACATGCCACTTCCTTTGCTTGGAACACACACGGTTTTCACTGAACCCCTTTTAGCTGACAAATTCCTCTTTTCAGGTGACAGTTTAGACATCACTTCTTTTGAGAGGGACTCTCTGAGTAGGGAAGTCCCTCTGGATGAAGTCAGCCTTCTGATGGCTACCAGAGCACACTCTTCACTGACTTTTATTTTTTGTTTTTTACACATTTTTGCTCCTCAACCAGACTAAAGTTTTCTGTGAAAACAAGGATCTTGTTTGTCTTATTCATAGTACATTCTAAGCATCTTTATACAGTGCTTGACACATGATAGGAATGCCTCCAAAAGCATTTGTAAATCCCACCAAACACCCAGACAGTAGATGCCTAGTAAGGCATTGGTTTGGGGTGAAGAATGTTCCTGCCAATGTAGAAAACGCAGGAGACACAGGTTCAATCCCTGGGTCGGAAAGATCCCCTGGAGAAAGAAATGGCAACCCACTCCAGTATTCTTGCCTGAAAAACATAATCTCATGGACAGAGGATCCCTGGTGGGCTACAGTCCATGGGGTTGCAAAGAGTGACTAAGCACAAAGCACAATGAAGGCTTGGTTGAAGGAAGGAGGGAAAGAAGGGAGGAAGGCGAATAAAGAATGAAGAAATGAATCCCTGAGAACATGTTGGTGGGATGTCAATTACCTTTCATGATCTCCTGATCTTAATCATTTTTCCATGTTACCTCCTATTAATAGTGATTGCCCATTACCTCTAGATCCTGAACTTAAATGGTTTCCCCATTGAAAACAGTGTATATAATTTCTTCTTAAAGTCACGTCTTCTTATTTCTAGTTCGGGTTTCTTTCTACTATCTCATGTTGTCAGAACACAAAGCAAAATTTAAATGCTCACCACCATAATGACTTAGGATGCCCAGACCTTCTCAAGGACCTCCTCCTTCTCAAAAATACTCCTAATCCCTGAGAAAATTTTTACTGATTTATGTATATTTTCTAACAAAATCTTTGCTTGTTGATCTGTTGCATGATGAAATACAGGTTTAGCAACATGTTGTTGAAACATACTTATAAGGAATTCTATAGAATTCAGAAAGGATCCAGATATTTAGCAGCAGGATGAACCCTAAATTCTTTTGGTTGCCTGGTAAATTACTTGAGTCAGACTCCATCCTGGATGCAGGAAGAACAAATCAATTTTGTCTGCCCATTTGTGTGTGTGTGTGTGTGTGTGTGTGTGTNTTTCCAGTTAAGTTCTGTAGGTTAATATGTGGCAATGAGCTCACTGGATACATGTTTGATGTGGTTTATTTCTCAAATGTACATGTCTCCTGTGTGTTTCCATAGGGGTCGTATGGTCTACAATTTTATGACTACAACCTGAATCCTAGTCTTTCTTCACCACTTAGCATCTTTATTTGCCACTATATTCTTGCCTGGAGAATCCCAGGGATGGGGGAGCCTGGTAGGCTGCCATCTATGGGGTCACACAGAGTCGGACACGACTGAAGTGACTTAGCAGCAGCAGCAGCAAGAGACCTTAGACAAACCACCCAATCCTGTAAAATGTTATACAACATAATAAATTATAGTGTATCTACCATCTGTTTATTTAAGGTCGCCTTGCTTGGCTCACTACTATCTATGAAGTAGGGATTATTCCTTTTCATTTTGCTAAAATTTGTTTACATCTTAAGGAGTCTGTACTTTTCAAATGATTTGGAACTTGATGAAAAATGAAGTCACCCTCTTGGTTACTATCATAATCTTATCGTCATCTCCCAAAACTCCTCTTATTGTTTGATTATCATAACCACAAGCGGACTTAGAATCCTACTTATTTCTCCCAAAACAGGAAATCAGTGTTGATCAGGTCTTTGAAGATTCTTTCAACTTTCAAATGCTTTGGAGAATTGTTGAGGACTATGACCAGAATGGAAAGAAATAAAATATAAACATAAGGTATTAATTATTTATGCCCTCAGTTAAGTTATTATTTGAACTTTTTTTGGATGAACTGTCTCATATTTAGCTCAGATTAACTCCATCTGTGCTATTCTCCCTATTTGCCTAGCTTTTTCAGNAAATAAAATATAAACATAAGGTATTAATTATTTATGCCCTCAGTTAAGTTATTATTTGAACTTTTTTTGGATGAACTGTCTCATATTTAGCTCAGATTAACTCCATCTGTGCTATTCTCCCTATTTGCCTAGCTTTTTCAGAAATATCTGAATTTTTTTTTGTTTTAGTTTTGAACTAGACAAAATTGTCCAAGCTCACAGACAGACTTAATTTACTTTACGCAGAAACCAAGAGTTCAATGTGAGCAAAGCTTCTTCAAACCAAGCCTTCTATCATGAGCATCACTTCTAATCAAACAAATCCCAGAGTCCACGCAGGCCAAAAGGAGGGAGAATCAACCCAACTTCCCAAAGACCAATTATCACCTTTAGTCTGCCACAATGTCACTTTCCAGAAAAACCATCTCAAACATTTTTACCTAAAGTGTCACTTCATAAAGCCAAGATGGAGTCTAAGAGTGACAGAGGCAACATTTGGTCTAAGATACAGAGAACTTTTTCTTTGTTTGTTTTGGAATTAAGTGGTAAAGAGCCCACCTGCAATGCTGGACACACGGGATACAGGTTCGATCCCTGGTCCAGGAAGATCCCGTGGAGGAGGAAATGTCCACCTACTCCAGTATTCTTGCCTGGAAAATCCCATGGGCAGAGGAGCCTGGAGGGCTACAGTCCATGGGGTTGGAAAGAGTCAGACACGACTGAAGGACTGAGCACACACACAAATGTAATGTAATATGTAATGTTTACAGCACAGTGCCAACGCCCTACTCGGAGCACCCATTTTCCTTGTTATTAAAGCTTCAGAAAATACTCCAGGTGAGATAAGTTATTTCAATAGAATTTGTGGCTGGTTGGATAGGGAGAAGAAATAATTTTTCTGAAATCAACTAATATTTATATTTATATCCAAAAGTAATAGTGAACCCTAAAAATAATGTCTCAGGGCCTGGTAACTGTGCTTTATCTACTTCAGAAACAACTAACACTTGTTCTTATTTTCAATCCAGTCTCTCCACGGACATCTGAGGACCCTCTAATAGCAGCTAGTCACTGCTATGAAGTACACATCGTGTGGTGTTCAAGGCTTTCCAGGTAAAAGTCAGCTACAAAACAACAACCCAAGCAAAACCGCTCCATCTTTTCAGACTGCAGGTTACGCCACATGCTTTGTCAGCTTTGGAATCAAGCCACTGATTCCAAACATGTAGTGTGAACAATCATGTGAACAGATCTAGTGGGTACGGGCTCCCCATTATGTGTGTGTGGAAGGGAGGGCAGAGAGGGCCAGCACCTAGCGAACTGGTTGGGTTCTGGGACCCTGGGAACCCCCAGACCACCCTCAGCTCCCAGCAGACCCTTCCAGTTACCCTCATGTGTACTGTGCTCACTCACCCTGTTATGTCTGAGTCTGCGACCCCATTGACTGTAGCCACCCCCAGGCTCCTCTGTCCATGGGATTTTTGAGGCAAGAATACTGGAATAGGTTGCCATTTCCTTCTCCAGGAGATCTTCTTGACTCAGGGATTGAATGGGAGTATCTTGCATTGGCAGGTGGATTCTTTACCACTGTGACACCTGGGAAGCCCACCCCCAAAATAGCATGATTTTCCATGTGTACCATGAATGGGAGAAAAATAGTGGATAATAGCTAACATCAAATTTTTAAGCATCTGGGGTGAAAGGTTATCTAGTGTAACATCTAACATCAATAATTAGATTTGTTTTCTAACAACAAGGTTCCATAGCATTCATTTTACCAGTTGATTTTTTTTTGTTATGATCGTGGCAAATACATAAAAAATTTACCATCCTAACCATTTTTATGTGCACAGGTCAGTGGTGTTAAGTACATTCACATTGTGCAGTCAATCTCCAGCACTCTTCATGTGACAAAACTGAAATTCCGTACTCTTTAAACAACAACTTCCCAACCTCCTGTCCCAAGTCCCTGGCAACCACCAGTCTCCTTTCTATCTCTACAAATTTGACTACTCTGAGTACCTCATGTGTGCGCCTGCTAGGCTGCTTCAGTCCTGTCCGACTCTTTGCCACCCCATGGACTGTAGCCCACCAGGCTCCTCTGTCCATGGGATCCCCCAGGCAAGAATGCTGGAGTGGGTTGCCATTTCCTTCTCCAGGGGATCTTCCTGACCCAGGGACTGAANTCTGAGTACCTCATGTGTGCGCCTGCTAGGCTGCTTCAGTCCTGTCCGACTCTTTGCCACCCCATGGACTGTAGCCCACCAGGCTCCTCTGTCCATGGGATCCCCCAGGCAAGAATGCTGGAGTGGGTTGCCATTTCCTTCTCCAGGGGATCTTCCTGACCCAGGGACTGAACCCGGGTCTCTTGTGTCTCCTGCATCAGCAGACAGGTTCTTCACCACTAGCTCCGCCTGGGAAGCCCGAGTGCCCCACGTAAGTGGGATCGTGCGTATTTGTCTTCTTGTGGCAGGCTCATTCTCTTAGCAGTGTCCTTGAGGTGCACGTGTGAGGGAGCAGATGTCAGGGTTCCCCTCCTTCTCAAGACTGAACAGGGGCATTTCCTGTTGCTCCAGTGGTTTAGATTTCCCCTTCCAACACAGAGGGAACAGGTTTGATCTCTGGTCAGGGAGCTCAGACCGCACCTGCCTCATGACCAAAAAACCAAAACATTAAACAGAAGCAATATTATAACAAATTCAGTAAATACTTTAAAAATGGTCCACATCAAAAAAAAAAAATCTCGAAAACAAACCTGACTAACATCCCACTGGGTTCACTTAGCACACTTTGTTTAACCTATTGATGATTCTAGATGTTTTTAAGATTGATACAAACTTACTTGACCTTCTGGAGCAAGATCAGAGTATCTAGAAGCCACTCATGATCCATTTTCATTTACATCCCTCTTAGTTAAATGTGGGCTCCCCAGGTTGCCCACTGGTAAAGAATCTGCCTGCCAGTGCAGGAGACGTGGGTTCAATCCCTGGGTCGGGAAGATCCCCAGAGCAGGAAATGGTAACCCACTCCAATATTCTTGCCTTGAAAATCCCATGGACAGAGGAGCCTGACAGGCTACTGTCAGTCCACGGGATTGAAAAGAATCAGACACGACCGAGCAACTAAGCACAGCACAGCACTAACATGATTTACATATCCTTTCTCTTGATGGATTGGGGGATGGAGAAGAATCATAAAAATCTAGAATTCTCACCCTGCCATGACCTGAAGAAGACATGTTTTAGGGAAAGGCCCCTGTGCCTTATGTGTGACCCTCAACAGAGGCTGAAGGCTGACCTCTGACCTGCCATCTCCCTGCCCCCTCCAGCCTGGCAGGTGCCTCCTGAGTGCCCTTCGCATTTTCTACACTGGCAGTGGCATTTTTCAGGCCTGGTGGGGAGGCATAGCCTTGCTCAAAGGTCAGAAGCAACTGGCAGAGATATGTTTACTTTGAATTTAGTTTAATTGAAATCCTGTAATCTTGGGCTCAAATGGACAGTTCTCAAGTATATCTTTTCTGCAGGACAAACTCAAGAGGTTCCCCCATCTCCTCATTTCTCCAGGAATAGAGCTAAAAGGGACCATCAGAAGCAGCTCAAAGATGCCACTGTTTGGGTTCTGTATTCTAGGACTTTTCACGATGAGATGTTGGCTTCTCCAGTCCAGCACTGTCTTTCATTTGAGGCCCTTCCCACAAGAAGGGGATCTATTCTCTGTCATTCTTGACGTTGAACTATATTATCTTTCCCTCAGTCTCATCTCATCCTTCATCCCAATACATTTCATGCACTTAAATGTATTGCCTACTGTGTAAACTAATACAGAAAGTTCTCATTTTTACTCCCCAGAACATTCTGAAACCAAGAGCAGTAAGCAAATCTCTGTAATTATAACTAGAACTTCTGTAAGGCTTCCTGAGTGCCATGCAGTGTTTTAGGCACTCATTTATTCCTCATAACATCTCTATGGGGCTGGTGCTTTATAGTCCCCTTTTTAAAGTAATTCCATAGACAGAGGAGCCTGGTGGGCTACATTCCATGGAGAACCAGTGTCAGACACGACAGAGCGACTAACACTTTCACCTTCACTTTTCATAGTTTGGAACACTCAGGAAGGTCCATATCATTTAGTTGTTGCTGTTCAGTTGCTCGGGTGTGTCTAACTCTTTGTAACTGCAGCACACCAGGCTTCCTGGTCCTTCAAATCACCTGGAGCTTGCTCAAACTTGAGTCCATTGAGTCAGTGATGTCATTCAATCATCTCATCCTCTGTCGCCCCCTTCTCCTCCTGCCCTCAATCTTTCCCAGTATCAGGGTCTTTTCCAATGAGTCAGTTCTTCACATCAGGTGGCCAAAGAATTGGACCTTCAACATCAGTCCTTCCAATGAATATTCAGGGTTGATTTCCTTTAGGATTGACTGGTTTGATCTCCTTGCAATCCACGGGACTCTCAAGAGTCTTCTCCAGCACCACAGCTCAAAAGCATCAATTCTTC
>SJYX01000388.1:57156-102894 GCA_006410675.1 Oreotragus oreotragus | reverse complement strand
TCTTCTAATTTCCTGGCTGCAGTCACCATCTGCAGTGATTTCAGAGCCCCCCAAAATAAAGTCTGACACTGTTTCCACTGTTTCCCCATCTATTTCCTATGAAGTGATGGGACCGGATGCCATGATCTTCATTTTCTGAATGTTGAGCTTTAAACCAACTTTTCCACTCTCCTCTTTCACTTTCATCAAGAGGCTTTTTAGGTCCTCTTCACCTTCTGCCATAAGGGTGATGTCATCTGCATATCTGAGGTTATTGATATTTCTCCCAGCAATCTTGATTCCAGCTTGTGTTTCTTCCAGTCCAGCGTTTCTCATGATGTGCTCTGCATGGAGATGCAACACTTATTTAGGTTGTACACTGTGGTGATTTGAAACACAAGTGTATTGCAAAATGATTGCTACCATAGCATTAGCTAATGCGTCTATCTCACCTCATAATTACCATTTCTTGTTTGTGGTGAGACCATTTAAAGTCTACTCTCTTAGCACTTTCAAGTATACAATACAGTTTTATTAACTATAATCAGCGTGCTGTGCATAAGATTCCTAGAACCTGTTTATTTTACCACTGGAAGTTTGTACTCTTTGAGCAACATTTCCTCATTTCCCCTACCCCTCAACTCCTGGTAATTACCATCCTACTTTCTGTTTCTATGCATTGACTTTTTTTTGTGCTCCACATGTAAATTATATCATATAGCATGGGTCCCCCAAACTCTGAGATCTAATGCCTGATGCTGAGGTGGAGTTGATGTAATAATAGAAATAACATGCACAAAAGATGTAATGTGTTTGAATCATTCTGAAATGATCCTCTAGCCCCCATCTGTGGAAAAATTGTCTTCCATGAAACCAGTCCCTGGTGCTAAAAAAGATTGGGGCCCACTGTCATATAGTATGTATCTTTGCCTGTCTGACTTATTTCAGTTAGCATAATGCCATCAAAGTCCATCCACCTTTTTGTTGTTGTTGTTGTTGCAAATGGCAAGCTTTCTTTCTTTTGCATAGCTGAAAGATATTTCACCTTTCTGTCTCACATCCTCTTTCTATCTTTATCCAGTCATCCGCTGATGGACACTTAGCTTGTTTCCAAGTCTTGGCTCTTGTGAATAATGCTGCAAAAACCACAAGAATGTAGATGTTGTTAGGTATTCTTAATCAGATTAAGGAGTTTCCCTTGTGTTCCTAGTGCAATAGTTTACAAATATAAGCTGATGGCAGATATTATCAAATTATTTTTCTATAGCTCTTGAGATAATCAGGAGTTTTCCCTTTGATATTAATATGGCACACAATGCAGATTTTTTAAAACTTTAAAAACTGATGTATTACATGCAAAGACACATACAAGTCATGTGTATTGCTTAATAACTTCTAAAAAACTAGACACACCCATGTATCTATCAGTTAGATCAGGAAACAAAACATTCCTTGCACTCTAGAAGCTTCTGCACCGTCCATTTACAGATTTATAATGTTAAATAACCTCTACTTTCCTGGGGCCAACAAAACTTAGTCATGGTGTGTCATCTGTTTTCGCATACTGCTGGATTTGGTTTGCTAAAACCTTGTTTAGGATTTTTGCCTCTGTTCATAAGTGTGACTGGCCTGACATTCTCCTTTTGGTTCTGGTTTTAATCTCAGAATGAGTTGGGAACTGTATCTCTTTTTCTATTCTGTGGAAGAATTTGATGTGTGAACAGAGTCCCAGAGCCTTTGGGGGCACTAATAAAAAGATGTAACTTTTGAACCATTGATGTACCAGAAGCAGAGGAGAAGAAAACAGGGACCGAAAGAAAACAAAACAATAATGGCTCACGAAGCTGAGTGAACGCAAAGCAGGACCAGTCTAAACAAATTCACACTCAGATACATGGTAAACTCGTGAGAACTGACGCCAAAGGAAAACTGTCTTTACAACCTAGAGGGGTGGGTTGGGGAGGCAGCTGAGAGGGAGGATCAGAGGGAGGGGAACATAGGGATACCTATGGCTGATTCATGGCAGAAACCAATACAATACAGGAAAGCAATTATCCTTCAATTTAAAAAGATCCAGAGAAACAACCCATTACTTATTCAGGATTTTTTTTTTTTTTTTTTTTTTGGTCACGAGGCATGGGGGATCTTAGTTCCCTGACTAGGGATTGAAACCCTGCCCCTTGCAGTGGAAACTCAGACTCTTAACCACTGGACCACCAGGGAAATCCCAGAAATTCTAATTTAAATGGCAATAGATTTTGTACCTGAAAATATGGAAGGAAAGGTGGCGTATTTTTCAAGTGCTGAAAGGAAAGAACTNGATTTTTTTTTTTTTTTTTTTTGGGTCACGAGGCATGGGGGATCTTAGTTCCCTGACTAGGGATTGAAACCCTGCCCCTTGCAGTGGAAACTCAGACTCTTAACCACTGGACCACCAGGGAAATCCCAGAAATTCTAATTTAAATGGCAATAGATTTTGTACCTGAAAATATGGAAGGAAAGGTGGCGTATTTTTCAAGTGCTGAAAGGAAAGAACTGTCAACTAAGAATTCTACATCTGGCAAATTTATCCTTTGGGAATGAAAGGAGAATCAGGAAATTTTCTGATGAAGGAAAACTACGAGGATTTGCTGCTAACTGACCTTTCAAAGAATGGCCAAAGAGAAGAATGTCCAGTTCATCCTCTTTCATTGCTTAGGCTTGGTATCATGTCTAAACTCTAACCAAATGTAAAATAAAATAAAAATAATAAATAAAAATAAAATAAATCCAACAGAGTATGTTTTCTGACAATAATACAGTCACGGTAGAAATCAGCGATAGGAAGACAACGAGAAAATATCTGAAACATATAGAAAATAAATAACATATTTCTGAATAATCTATGGCCAAAGATGAAACCTCAAAGGAAATTAAAAAAAAAAAAGAATTGAATTTAAAAACCTCCAACCATTTGTTGAATGCAGCTTATGTAATGCTGAGAAGGGTACTTATGCAACAAAATGCTTATATTAGCAAACAGGAAACACCACCTCAAATTAATAATCTAAGATTATATCACAAGAAACTAGAAACATGACAGCCAAAAGAATGCAACTCAAAGCAGAAGAAAGAATTAATAAAAATAAGAGTACCCGTGATCCTTACACTAGGTTCTGTGAGAGGATGGCTTGGATCTGAGCCACTGGGAAGGGCAGGGCTGAGTCTGGACGGTCAGATTTAGTTTTGTGTGTGAGGTGGATGGGAACAAGGAGATGGGATGACTGTGAGGGTCCCAGTCTTTTCATCTGGGGGTTGCAGGCAGATGGAACAGTTATTTGGTGTTCTGCCCTGGGAAATATGTCTTCATGCTCCACCGTTCCCTCAGGAAAAATGTTTGCTCTGCTGGGAAGGACACCTGGCACAGGGCTCTCAGCCTGGAGGAGCTGGGAAAGTAGCCTAGAGCTCTGCTCAGCCTGCTGTCTGGGGAGCTCAGCTGGGGCTCAGAGAACAGAAGACTGTGCTCAGGTGGTGCTCCAGGCTGGGTGATGGATGGGTATGTTTCCAAGGTCAGGCACCAAGGTTCAGAAGGTTAATCATGAAATATTCCCTTAATGTTGTAGGCAAGACAGTTGCCTGACTCTCAGGGGTGGGAAGATTCCCTGAGATGCCAGAGTTAAGTTCTCAGCCTCCCCAGGGCCATACTCTGGGTGCAGGGGTCAGCAGCAGTGTGGCAAGTTGTAAAAGATGTACCAATAAGTACTGTCCAGACATGCGCAAAAGGTTCACGACTTATAAATAGGAGCAAAGCAGGCTATCCCTTAAATGTTCTGCCTCGTTGCATCTTTCTCATAGAAAGAATAGAAATGGGCTGGATTTCCAATCGTTCCTTTTCATTGGGTCCTTTCTGTGCAGCCCCTGGGATGAGCACAGTGAAGACCCTGTCCATGGTGCTGACCAACACTAGCTACCTAAAGGAGCTGCATATGGTTTTTTACATTCTTAACACAGCGTTCTAGCAAGGAAGAGGTGGAGAGGCTTCAGGGAGTGTTGACTGGCTTCTGTCTCCATGGTTAAAGGACAGCGAGGGTGCTGTGCACATCAAATCAGGAACTAACCCCACAGTCAGGAAGACCAATTCCAGATTGCCCATGAGTAGTGGTTTTGTAGCTCGGTCGGTAAAGAATCTCCCTGCAACGCAGGAGACCCAGGTTCGATTCCTGGGTTGGGAAGACTCCCTGGAGAAGGACATGGCAATCCGTTCTAGTATTCTTGCCTGGAGAATCCCATGGACAGAGGAGCCTGGTAGGTTCCCAGTCCATAGGGTCACAAGAGTCAGACACAACTTAGCCACTAAACCATGATGAGGAGTTTGCAGTGAGAGAAGATGATGACCACAACCTTGAGAGATGTGATAGAGAGAACAACGGCCCTTCAAAGTTGGCCACATATTTTTTAAGATTTCATTTATTTGGCTGCATTGAGTCTTAGTTGCGGCATGCAGGATCTTTTATTGCAGTGCACAGACTCTTTAGTTGTGGTGTGTGGGTTCAGTAGTTGAGGCATGTAGACTTAGGTGGCGTAAGTGGGATCTTAAGTTTCCCAACCAGGGATTGAACCCCTGTCCTCTGCATTGCAAGGCAGATTCTAAATCTACTGGGCCACCAGGGAAGTCCTTGTCCACATCTTAATACCCAGAATCTCTGCAGATGTCCCAAGATAAAGGGAATTTATAAATTAAGGATCATGTGATTAGGAGATTATGGTGAGTTATCTGGTTGGGCCCAACATAATCACAAGGGTGGTCCTTATAAAGAAAAAGGAAAGCAGGAGAGGCAGAGCCAGAGAAAGAGATGTGATGATAGAAGCAGAGCATGATTTTAAGATACTCCACTGCTGACTTTTGAAGATGGAGGAAGGGGCCACAAGCCAAGGAAAACAGGTAGCCTTTCACAGCTTGGAAAGGCAAGGAAACAAACTCTCTCCTAGACCATCCAGAAAGAAGAGAGCTGTGTTGACATCTTGATTTGTGTTGTTTTATACCACAGGTTAAGTTGTGATAGGTTGCTACAGCAGCTATAGGAAACAACAAGAGGTGTCACCTTCTCTAACCCAACATTGTGTGCATACAAGATAAGGAGTATCTTAGAGCCCAATCATGATGTGAAACTTAGCCGGTTTTGTAACTGTCTCTTATCTCATACCAAACAACACTCAGGCAACGGCCAAACATCCGCCTGAACTCTGGCCTCTGTGCCTTAGTGCACAGACCACTTTTGTTTGGGTGAATGTGGGTAAACTGACACATGTGAACTTACATGGGAAGATCACCCTTCCCAGGTGACCTCAGTTCTTCAGGTGTGTGGAGGGGGCTGCAGATGAGGCCCAGGTGGGAGGAGGCCCATGGGCCACATCAAGGAGGAGACAGCTTGTCCCATTGCTGTGGAACCTGGGTGAGTTTAGGTGGGAGGAGCCCATGCGCACAAGAAGAGCAAACGAGAGGAAAGCCCTCTTTATTCAGACCTCTCAGGTGGTCCATAGTGGGTCCCGGGCCCAGCCACTTTCCTTGGAAGCCCTCAGTTCCTCGGGGAATGGAAGTCCTTGTCTTCATCCATCCAGGGCTCAGGGCAGCCTTGTCAGGGCCTCCGGAAGGCCAGGAGGGACACTAAGGCTGAGCCCAGGCCCCCCGGTATCTTCAGGGGTCACAGATGTTTCTCTGCTTTGAGTGTCTGACCTCGCTCAGACTCTAGGGTCTCAGGTGGGCTCTTCTCCACAGCCCTTAAGGGGAAGTTCCTGGGGCAAACTAAGAAATGACATCTACTTTGGGGTTGATCTGGCAGTAGATATCTGTGCTGGGATAGAGTAATTCCTGTAAAGAAAGAAGAGGCCTTTGAGCCCCTATAAACTTCTCAGAACAGGTCCCAGGATCTCCTGGCCCGGGGTCCACAGGGCTGCTTTGTGGGGGGCCCGGTTGTGCTGGAGGCTTTCTGGCTCCAGATGCGTTGCTCCTCTTCATCCATTTTCCCATTTTTGCTGCTGTTTCCTGGACCCCAAGAAGTACCCTTAAAAGTGCAGGATCAGACCATTCATCCCCAACACTCACCTCATAGATGGGAACAGCTGGCCTGGGGCTGGGTAGGGAGGCCTGGGCGGGGGAGAAAGTGGGTGTCAGGGGGACAGGGAAAAGAGTCATTTCTCCTCAGAAGTGACCAGCCCTGCCTCCCAAGCAGCCACCTCCAAGCCTGAAGCCTTCACTTCAGTCCCCATCTGACTGCATGCTCCACCCTCGGTAGCCAAGACCCCTGTCTGAAGCTCCTAGTGCCCACTCTATTCCTGGCTGGACTCCAGGGTTAACTGTGAAGCGACCAGGCAGGCTCAATGCAGGGCGTGGGGGTGTCCTGCCCCTGAAGTGAGTCCCAGTCCTGACCAGGATGGGGTTCATGTTGCTGGCTACCCTGGAGTGAAGGGTGTCTGTACTCTGAAGGGTTGGACAGTCCCACTGCCCTGAGTCTGCACAGCTGGGACCACAGGGAGAAGAGACAAGGAAAGAATGTGCTTACCAGGGAGACAGAGCTGCCAGAGGGACCATGTCCTAGGAGCAGAGATAGCAGTTAGCACCAGGGGTGTGAGGAAGTTTAGCCCATCCTCCAGGAGAGGCTGGGGGTCCTCAGCTTCCAGAGAACCATGGGCGAAGGGGCATGATGCAGGGAGAGACTTTCTGGGCATTTAGGGTCCAGTGAGGTGACTCGTGACTCAGAACTCACACATCTAGCAGACCAGTCAGTGCGGATCCCCTGTGATGAAGCCCCAGGGGGGTGGCTGGCTGGAGCAGACACTGGAGGATAGGACCAGGGTGTCCCAGCTGCTCCCAGGCTGAGAAGACACTCACCCAGGGTGGTTGCTGGAGGCTGGTGCTCTCTGAGGTCATTCTGGCCACTGGCCCTAAAAAAGGTCAAGGTTATTTTTGAGGGTTGCAGGAGGCAGGAGGAGGTCAGAGCTTTGGTGTCAAAACAGGGAACAAGGAGGGTTCCCTTTTCTAAACAGGGAGTGTGCACATGTGTGGTCAGATGCACAGGCGCGTCCAACTCTGGGATCTCGTGGACTGTGGCCCTCCAAGGCTTCTCTGTGCATGGGGTTCTCCAGGCAAGAATACTGGAGTGGGTTGCCATGTCCTTCTCCAGGGGAATCTTCCTGACTCAGGGATCAAACCTGCGTCTTCTTCGTCTCCTGCATTGCAGGTGGACTTGTTACTACTGAGCCATCAGGGAAGCCCAGTCAGGGAATGGAGAGACCTCCATTCTCCACCAATGCTGTTTAGGGGGAGAGGGCCCAGCAGAGAGGAGCTAGGGAAAGTCCTTAAGAAGCCACATCCATCCTGGGCTCAGAGAGGAAGGACGTGCAGGTCAATGGCAGTCCGGGAGAAAGTGACTTGAGAAGGGACGAAGGACCCAGTAAAGGAATCAGCCCAAAGGCTTTGAGCGGAAGGGTCAGGTCCTCAGAGGAGAGCAAGGCCAGAACACACGGAGGATGCTTGGAGAGCCGGTGCGTCTTGAGCCCCGTGACTGTGGTGGCTCTGCAGTGGCCAGACCAACCCCTCAGGCTGAGAGATGTTGAAATCAGACAGTGGCCTCTTTCTCTACCTTCATCTGCCTGGAAACAGGCGTAAAGCTCATCTCCCGACCCGCTGTCCTGGCCGGGTCCACCTTCTCCCGTCTCACACATCACGGCCTGTGGTTAACGCATCTGCCTCATGGGAGAATCTGACCCGACCTGGCCTGGCCAGGTGGCTTGACTCTTTGGCCACAATGACCCTCAGGTTCTGAGGCTGTCAACCTCTCCTTTCAGGGTGACTGGATTTAAATAAACTGCAGGATGTACTGCTTACTGAGCATCTGCTCCCTGCCAGCACGGCTGCAGGTCTGCTCCGGGCGCTAGGACAGCAGTGGGCTGTTCTTGTCGTTCAGTCGCTCATTCGCGTCCGACGCTTTGTGACCCCATGGGCTGTAGCCTGCCAGGCTCCTCTGCCCATGGGATTTCCCAGGCAAGAATACTGGAGGGGGTGGCCACTTTCTTCTCCAGGGGGTCCTCCTGACCCAGGGATTAAACCCACATCTTCTGCATAGCAGGCAGATTCTTCACCACTGAGCCAGCGGGGAAACCCTGGACGACAGCAGTGGGGAGCGTCTAATTTACTGATGCGGAAGGCGTTGGGAAGCCACCCCAGGTCAGCATCTGGTGAAGGAGGGGCCGACGGATGAGAGGGAATGTCCTTGGGGGAAGGGGGGAGGCTGTGGAGAGCCAGGCCCAGAATCCAAGGGTAAGGTGTCTTTCCTCCTGGCTTTGGCATCAGCCTGGGGGACAGGATTAGCATCGGGCATTGCCATTTGTACCTTCTGGTCATCTTGAGGAAAACAAAGCACCCCAGAATGGTCACCAGTGCCAACCTAACCAGGATCCCAATCATGACGACGATAATGATCTCCCTATTGATGGCTGGGCTGTTTTCTTGGCCTGAAAGAAGATAAAGGGGGAGATGAAGGCCTGAGTTCACCTGACCAGGAAAACCACAAGCGGTCTTACAAGGGAGAGGGCCTGGTTAGGGAGGAAGGGGATGCTTTGAGGTCTGTGTGTGGCTGTGTTTGGTCATCACGGTATCTTCCCAACCTTCCTGCTGTAGGTAGTTGCATTTCTCTCTCTATTGTAATCACATTTGAGACCTCGGACTTTCTCTGACTCGACCTTCTCTCACCGTAGCCAGCTCTATGTCCTATTTGTGTTCCTGTTAAGGACTCTTCTCTTACATTATGCTCCCCCACCCCGCCCTTGTTTTTCCTTCCCATCCCTATTGTCAGTCTTAGAGGGAAGGTCTGCTCAAGTCCTGCTCAGTAATATTAGCCGACTGTTTCCGGTTCTTTCTGTGTGGCCGGCACTGAGGGAAAATCCTTTACGTCCATCTGTTCTGATCCTTCCCTCCCCATGACGGAGGGGGTGTCATCCTTGCTGTGTGTACATACATCTGAGACCCATGGTGCTTAAATAAATCAACGGAGTTCATAGAACTTCCCTGCTGGCTCAGACAGTAAAGAATCTGCCTGCAATTCAGGAGACCCCGCTTTGATCCCTGGGTTGGGGAAGACCCCCTGGAGAAAGGAATGGCAATTCATTTCACTATTCTTGCCTGGAAAATTCCATGGACAGAGGAGGCTGGTGGGCTACAGTCCACAGGGTTGCAAAGAGTCGGACACAACTGAGCAACTGAGTACGTAGCATATCTCATCTGGTAAGAGATGAATATCCCTTTCTTCAGTTCAACAGCAAAAGGCACTTGGCCCTGGGGGCCCTTCTTTGTTTCCTATCTCCCCCGACATGAGGGTGTCAGGAGCTCAGAGAATCCCCTCCTTGCATTCCAGGCTGGACCCAAGGTCTGCCAGGAGAAATCAGGCAGCAGGAGGAAGAAGGGTCTGCTGAGATGTGGTGGGAGGGTTCAGGGGCTGATTCAGAATTTGCTTGTAACTTCTGGGAAGTTGGGAGGTAACTTCTTTCAGATTTTTTTTCTGAAAACCTACAGGCTCTACCACAAAGCTTGGTACTGATGGGCCAGGGGCTTGTCATAGCCTTGACTGTGGTTTTACTGGGACCAGTGATGAAGTTATGGACAAGGCAGTTACAGGATCTACTCTTATCTGCAGTGATGTTGGGGATAAAGAGCTCCTGTATGAACTGTGGGGGCCTCCTGGTGATAAGCCAGGGAAACGGTGTGGCTGAGGTTAGAGGCTGTGAGGTGGGAGAGGTTGAGGTTTGCCTCTGGATAGTAACAGGAGCCCAACGGGAAGTGGTGGGGGTTAGGGTGTCCGGGCCACCTGAAGCAAAGAGCATAAAGCCACACGTGAGGCAATCAGAGGGAAGGGAAATTCCTGGTCTGTATTAGGGCCCCAGCGACCTTCTGTCTGGATCACAGCCTTGTTGTAGAAAGTCTCAACCATTACCTCTCATGTTCACTCATCCTGAGTCTGAGATATTAACCTGTTTCTTCCATCACAGGCTGGTGACCCTGGGCCTCTCAAGACACAGCAGCCAATCCCCTCCTAGTCTTGATTCAAGGTGGGCCTGCCTGGGATAGGAAGTCATGGCCAGCCTGGGTGTCCAAAGGTGAGGGTCCATGTACTTGGACCTGAGGGACCATGTGCTTGGATTCAGCCAGGAGGCCTGGACCACGTAGGAACAGAGATTACTCACAGAGGCCATTCAGGGTGAATGGGTCACCATGGATGACATTCTCTGGATTCCCGGCTTCACGCACATAGGGTCCTGTGTCATTCCTTGTCACATTGGACACAGTGAGAGTCCTGTTTCCCTTGCACAGTTCCAGCTCCGTGCTGTTGTGGAGGCTCTGATTGTTGACTGAACACATGTAGAAGACGTCCCAAGTCTCAAATCTACACTTTAACACCACAGTGTCCTCGTGCTGCCCGGGGTTGGAGTTGTTGCTGGTGATGACGGGTGTAGGTAACAGTGCTGTGCAGATAACAGAGAGAACATTGCCCCTTTTCTACCTCTGGCTTCTCTACAAGCATCTTCAATCAGAATTGGCGCCTCTCACCTCTCAGCCATACTGAGCCCTTAAATAAGGCAGGTCTGTGCATCGAAGACGAATGCATGGGGACCTGAGCCCAGAGAGTGTGAGGCCACCTGCTCTATGTCTGGGAGAAGCACAGGCTTCCTCAGGGGTCGATTGTGCAGCAGCGTTTAGTGGTGGACAGAATGGTGGGATTCAGAGACAACCTGGTGTCTGTCCTGGTTTTTATCAACCAGCCTCGGGAGAGAGCTCCCTGGGCTGCACCCTGGGGAATGAGAAGCTTCTGGGAGTGTCTTCCTTCCTCTGTTCCTCCCTGGGGATGCTGAGATTCCTCTGGAGTCTCCAGGTCTCCCAGGGTAATTGACTGACTGCCTGGGGACCTTGTACCTGTGTGCTCTCCATGCCAAGTCTCAGGAGCAGGACCAGGCTGTCCCCCTGCCTGGTTGGGGCTCTCAGGGCTGAGCTCTGGCTGGTGACCAGCTTGGAGCCTCGGGATTTGGCTCAGTGTCACTGGAGGCAGGTCCCTGGGACAGGGTCTGGGAGGGACTTCCTGGGGCTGAGCTTCTCTGTGAGGATCCCTGGGGCCCTCAGGCCAGGGTCTTCCCTGAGTCCTGCGGGGTCTTCCTCAGGGTCACGGTCATGGGGAGGGGCCCAGGGGGCTGGACTGAGAGTGCTCTCCCTCTGCCGCGTCCCTCCATCAGACCGTCCTCCCTACACAGTGTCTGCAGGGCCTGGCTTCCTGGAAGCGTTTCTGACCCTTTGGAGTTTTTCTCCACAGTGTGTGTCCTGCACTGAATGTTCAAACCCCGACACGGGACACAATGCAGAGGGGGATGGAGGCAACTTCCGGGGCTGTCCTGCGAGTGTAAACAGAATTCACCCTGACCCATAGCTCAGTTGGTAAAGAGTCCGCCTGCAATGCAGGAGACCCTGGTTCAATTCCTGGATCAGAAAGATCTGCTGGAGAAGGGATAGGCTACCCACTCCAGTATTCTTGGGCTTCCCTAGTGGCTCAGCTGGTAAAGAATCTGCCTACAGTGTGGGAGACCTGGGTTTGATTCCTGGGTTGGGAAGATCTGCTGGAGAAGTGAAAGGCTACCCACTCCAGTATTCTGGCCTGGAGAATTCCATGGACGATGTAGTCCATGGGGTCGCAAAGAGCCAGACACGATTGAGCAACTTTCACTTTCACACCCAAGACGCCGAGGTCAGAGAGGAAGCACTCACTGTATATGCAGAGATGTCCAGTTTGTCTTTCTGTCTGTAAATCCTTCTTTGTAATGATCAGGGTATAGGATCCTGTGTCTTTCTGGGTGACGTTCTGGATCAGCAGGGTTCCGTTGGGGTAAAGTGTCTCCCGTCCACTGTGTGCAGACCCATTGGTAGTTACATTAGTGTCTACCCTATATGATACGATTAGCTGGTTGTCGGCTAACCTTTCTCCTCTGTGCCAGGAATAGCCCAGAGGATTCTTTGTCACTTTGTGGGCAAGTAGAAGAACATCCGACCCTTCTGCCGCAAGCGGGGGCACCGTTTCAACAGCGAGCCGGGCAGTGGTGGGAGGGGTCCAGAAGGGTAAGAGTGAGACTAGGAGGGAAGAGAGGGAAACCAGTTAATATTCTGACTCATGTGTTGCGATGGGAAAATGGTGCCCTGGGTCCTGAGCTGGTCTCTTCATCCCTCAGCCATAGTGTGGGTATGTGTGCATGTACCTGTGTGTGTGGTTCAAGGTCAGCAGCATGACCCCCGTCACTTCAGCCCCTCTGGGCTCATTTTTCCCTCTGCTTCCCCAGCTGTCCCTGGCTGCCCCCCTCGCTGCCCTCACACGCCTGCTCACACTCAGGGCCTCTCGGGAGATGCCCCTCCCCCCAACCAGCTGCTGTAAAGACCCTCCGTGCTCACTGCTGACCCTTCCCCGCTCCGTTTCCTGCGTGACGCCCATAGCACCTGCCAGCACACTCTCCATCTCTCTGCTTGTGTGTCTTCCTCCCCACAGAGCGCGGGCTCCGTGAGGGCAGGGGCTTGTCTGATCCTGCTTGAAACCCAGGGCCTGGACCAGGCCCCAGACATTAGTACCTGGGGATGAAGGAAGGAGAGTTCCCAAGGATTCCACAGCCTGGTTTATTTGTCAGTTTCTAAGGGTGTCGAGTAAGGACAGTGTTTACTGTCCCGGTTATGTCTTTTTCTGTAGTGACACAATAAATTGTTATTATCGTCATCAGTTGTCAACAAACTGCTCCGTGAAGAATAACTGATAAAACCGACAGCAGTTGAGTCCCCCCGCCCCTCGCCAGCTCTAGCTCATGCAGAGTCTCCTGTGGCTGAGCCCCTCCCTCCCCGGTCCGCTGCCCTCTGCCCTCAGGTCTGAACAGAAGCCCTCTGTCCCCATTCAGAGCCCCGTCTCCCCCAGGGACCAGCCAGTCTCTCGTTCTCCAGTCTCTGCCCCCTCCCTGAAAACTGTCCCCTCTCACCTGCCAGCAGGAGCCTGCTCCAGGTGACATGCCGCCTGCTTGCAGGGCCTGACGGGGGCTCCATGGTGCCTGCTGTCTGCTGTGTCCCTCTCTCTGTGAGGAGAACTTCTGCTCCAGAAACGCTCACAAGCCCTGCTTCCTTGCGTGAGCTTTGCTGTCCTTCCCCCTGTGTGCTGGGCCTGCCCCGGGGCAGGAGCACTTCGCTGTGTCACGTGGCCCGGGGCGGGGTCTCTGCCCAGGCCCCGCCCTCTGCCTCCCCTCTCCTCCTTCCCTCCCTAGTGGCCCCCCTCCCCCTTCCCCTTCTGTCTGTATTTCTACTCCCTGAACTCTGCTGAGTCCTCTGCCTTCTAGAGCAGTGATTCTCCACCTACACACACACACACACACACACACACACCTACACACACACACTCCACACACCTATACACACACACCTACAAACACACATCTACACACAACACCCCCCACACACATACCTACACACACAGCTACACACAGACACCTAGATACACACACATCTATACACACATACATGCACACACACACCCTTGTCTGGAAAAGCACAACCTTGGAGTGTCCGGGTCCGACGTCTCCACTGCTCTGGATCAGATGCGCTCAGCCTCCCTGATGGCCCTCCTTCATCCCCTTCTGGCTTTTCCCTTCAGAGGAGGAGCCTGGGGGCGGGGGGGTGCATCAGGAACTCTTGTCACAGGGACGTCCTCCCCACGGTGCGTGGGAATCACCTGTGGAGCTTCATGAAGACTGTGAACCCCCAGGTGACTCCTTAGAAGTGCTGTTTTAGCAGCCGCCCAGGTCACACGCTTGCCCAGCCTGGCTGAGACCCCAGAACACCGGTTAGGCTGCCCCACCCACCCCAGTGCTGGCCTTTGCTGTGTTTTGGTCTGGGGTCTCAGCACCACACACAGACCCAGGGGTTTCCAAATTTTGCTGGTAATTGTTCCTATGAGACTGAAACCCAGCTCGATGCCCAGGGTCTTCCTGTTGTTCTCAAATATCTGAGAAGATTGCGTTTACTCCCTGCAGGAAGGACACACTGACCCTGGAGGAGAGAAAGGGGTCACGTGAGTGATGATGGTAAGGGACCTGACCTCCACTTTCGAGTGTCACCAGCCTGGCGTCTGTTTTCAGGGGCAGAGACCCAGAACTGGGTGTCAGGAGGAGCTGCAGCTCTCAGGTGAGAAGGGAAAGGTTTCCTGTGTGTCCTGGGAAGAGAGGAACCTGGTGTTGAGGGTGGGCTGACTGTGGGCTCCCTAGTCCTTGGGTCAAGTTCTGGGAGACTCTCCTTCTCCGTGTCTGTTCCCTGAGCCTTGGTTCAGAAACTGTTCAGGTTCTCCTTGCCATTATAGGGCCTCCTCTGTCACCCTGGCTGATTTTTTCTGTGGTCACTGTGATCTTTCCCAGGGGTGGTTCCAGGCAGGGATGGGAGCTGGCATGGGTGCCCATAGGCCCCTAGAAGGCTGGGCAGCATAGTGTGGGCACACAGGAGTGGCTCTGAGGGTCTGTTAGAGGAGGGGTCCCCTGGGGCCTAACGCCTAATGACCTGAAGTGAAGCTGATGTAAATAATAATAGGTATGCTGCTGCTGCTGCTGCTAAGTTGCTTAGACAGGGGCTTAGAGGACAGAGCTACCTGAGGGGAGTCTGGCCTTCAGGTGGGCCTGGCTGGGAGAAGCGGCTGACAGAGTCCAGTGTGGGGATCTGGGAGAGTGGTGAGGACTGTGGACGGAGTAGGTTGGTGAGGGTCAGAGGGTGCTGGGCGGTGGGAGCTGCTAAGTGGGAAGGAAGATGGGCCGCCCTGTGGAGGCTCCAGACTGTGGAGGAGCTCTGCCGCCCTCTGGTGGCCACGGAGGGGAGTGACAAAAGGAAAGTACCTCAAGTAGGTTTTCTCCTAAGACAACTCAAGCATATGTCAAGAGTTTACATATCATTTTAGGAATCCCAGGGACAGAGGATGCTGGCAGGCTACAGACATGAGGTCGCAAAGGATCGTCTATGACCTACGACTAACCCTTTCAACACTGCGTATCATTTATGCTGAATCATGTCCCACTCATTTCCAATGTCTCTCATCCAAGATCTTCTCATATACCCCACTCCAAGATTTCATCCAGTTGAGATTTGTGTTGAGCCAGGCTAATTTCTCTCTGTAGAAGAGGATCCAGATGCAACATTTTCAGTCCTTGGGCAGGACTGGAGCATCTGTAAGTAGGAGGAGGGTGAGGAAATGTCCAGTGTCCTGCCTGTGCCGGAGGGTCCATGTGGACATGAAAAGGCTGCCTTTCCTTCCCCCCCGCACCCCCTTAGTGTCTCACACACGGGACAGGGCCCGGTGGAATCGGAAGACCAGGGGTGGTGCCGTGATTCTGAGTCTCGTCTTCCTGCTTTCTCTGTCTCTGCCCGCATCAGGGGACCTGGTCTTCATGGAGGCAAGGAAGGTGGGGCGGCTCCACAGGCCCCTGATCAGAGATTCTTTCAGCAAAAGGGACACAGGGGCAAGCCCGCTAGCTCTGCACTCAGTGTCCCTGACACCCTGTGTGACTGTAGGGACTGAATTATTAGGACCTAATGGCCTCTTTTGTATTTTAATTTATTAGATTGCTTTTACTTCTTTTTACCTTTTGATATTTGAAGTTTCAACAGTGAATCTCCATCCTCCTTGAGCCTGAGCAGGGTTGGTGCCAGGGCGGTTCAGTTGTCTTAAAGGATATTTTTTATAGTAGCTTCAGTTTCACAGCAAGAGTGAGGGTAAGGGAGCAAACCCATGTCCCGTGCTTTGGCAGGCAGATTCCTATCCACTGAGCCATCAGAAAAATCCTCTAAACAATGCTGAACTTGTAGGTAGACACTGGATCATCATGGCCGCCCCACACACGAAGTTTCTGTATTTGAGTATGGGTAAATAAACAAGCGATGTATGTCATCCTCTTTGAATTTACAGGCACACAACCATCGGCTCTATGCTCACTAGCCCTGCAGACTCACAACCACCTGCTCTGTGCTCACTAGTCCTGCAGACACACAACCACCTGCTCTGTGCTCACTAGCCCTGCAGACTCACAACCACCTGCTCTGTGCTCACCAGCCCTGCAGACACACAACCACCGGCTCTGTGCTCACTAGCCCTGCAGACTCACAACCACCTGCTCTGTGCTCACTAGCCCTGCAGACACACAACCACCTGCTCTGTGCTCACTAGCCCTGCAGACTCACAACCACCTGCTCTGTGCTCACTAGCCCTGCAGACACACAACCATTGGCTCTGTGTTCACTAGCCCTGCAGACTCACAACCACCTGCTCTGTGCTCACCGGCCCTGCAGACACACAACCACCTGCTCTGTGCTCACCGGCCCTGCTGGTGTGACTTGGGCAGCAGGACTGTTACTGACGTTGCGGTTGTTCTAGTTGCTAAGTCATGTGCAACTCTCCTGTGACCCCATGGACTGTAGCCCTCCAGGCTCCTCTATCCGTGGGATTTCCCAGGCAAGAACACTGGAGTGGGTTGCCATTTCTTCTCCAAGAGATCTTCCTGAGCCAGAAATCAAACCTGGGTCTCCTGAACTGGCAGGAGGATTCTTTACCACGGCGCCACCGGGGAAGCCCATGTTGCTGATGATCACTTGCTCAAACCCATGCAAGTTACGGTACCAAGTATGAACCCTAATGGAAGCTATGGAAGCTGGGTCATTTTCATGCCCATGTGGGTTCATCAACTGATAAAATGCACACCTCGAGTGTGGAATGTTGAATATTGAGGAGGCCCTACGCTTGTGGGCGGTAGGTATCTAGGAAAACCTCGTGTGTGGGGCGGCCATGATGAACCAGTGTCTACCGCCAAGTTAAACATTGTTTAGAGGACTTTCCTGGTGGCTCAGTGGACAGGAATCCACCTGCCAAAGCGCGGGACACGGGTTTGATCCCTGGTCAGGAGGATTTCACATGCTTCTGAGCAACTAAGGCCATGCGTCAGAACTGCTGAGTCTGTGCTCTGGAGCCCACGAGCTGCAACGACTGAAGTGTGCCTGCCGAGAGCCCACACTCGGGAGTAGAGACGCCACCGCAATGAGGAGCCGGCGTATCGCAATGAAGAGTAGCCCCGGCTCAGCGCACTAGAGAAAACCGGTGGAAAGCAACGAAGACCCAGTGCAGCCAGAGATAAAAAAATAAAAATGTTCCCTAAGAGTAGTTCAGAATTAAATATTATTCCCGAAGTTGTCAAGTCTTCTTTTCATGTCCTTCTTTTGCAAACATCCAGAACGCCGTTGAAACATTGATTTTCCACAGGCTGACGACCTGCTCTGCCATTGGGGCAACTTCACTGCAAATTTGTTTTCAGTCTGGTCAGCCACTAGCGAGCATCCCACCTTTCACACTGACCATCAGCTCTGCAGTCAACATCCTCACCACAAATCTCAGCCCCCGTGGAGTACGATCCAGGGGCTCATTCATTCGACACACAGGTATGCAGCTCCCTGCACCAGGCCTGGAGCTGGCCAGTGGACTCAGCAGGACAGGTGAATCCTTGCATGTTCGAGCTCCCAGCTCAGGGATCCTCTTAGAACTGGAGTCCTGGTCAGCTTGAGTGCACACTGAATGCCACTGTATCCACTAAACTGCATTTGCATGGGGAGTATAGGAAAATGTTGATTTCCAACATCCTCACCCTTTACGGAAAAATTCTGTGAGGAGAAAGCACGTGTGTCCATATGTCCATCTCTCTGCCCACATCCCATCCCTCTTTTATCCCCTACCCTTTGATTCATCTTTTCCCTAAGTCCTGGGGCTGTGCCTCTGTGGTTGGCCAGATGCCATGACCCCTGAGATACCCTCAGTAGCTCCCTCTGCTGCTCCATTTAAACAGCATGGTTCCACAGGTGGTGCACCTGATCCCGGGTGATTCCTTCAGAGTCTGTCCCCATGGACGATAAGGGAGGCCCCTGGTAACCCAGTAACCATTATACTGGTATCTCGAGCATTTTTGCATGACTGTTAGGGATGCTGGATGGGTCAGACCTGAGTCCTTGAGAAATATAGTGCTGGGTTTGGGTGTCAGAGTTACCCCTGTGTATGGTACATTTATGGAGAAGAGGAAGTTTGGGGTGACTGTGGAGCCCTAGTCCCGTCCCTTCCCTGGGGTTCACAGGCAGACAGAGGAGCCCTCAGGGGACGGATTGTACCCTGGAGGCTGGTCTTCAGGCCCCACTTGTTCCTCAGCAGGACCCTTGCTCTGTTGGAAGCATGGAGAGATGGCAAAAGCTCTCACACCAGGCTTGAGGCTCAGACTGGAGGAGCTGGGAGGGTAGCCCAGGCGTTCTGCTCAGCCTTGCTTTGTGGGGGAGAGGGGATCATTTGGAGAATGAAGGAACAGGAGGCTGTGCTCAGGGAGCCTCCAAGCCAGGTGATGGCTGTCTCCAAGGTCAGGTACTGAGCGTCAGGACTTAATCATGAGACGTTCACTCTAAGTTGTAGTCAAGTCAGTTATCTGACACTCAGCAGCGGGGAGATACTCTGAGAGGACAAAGTTAGTTCTCAGCCTCCTTGAGGACACCCTCCGGGTGCAGGATCATTGACCTGGGAGTTATCATGGGTGTAGCTACAACTAATATACAGACAGGATAAAGTGCTCCCGATTCAAAAACTAGAGAACAGTGGGTTATCCCTGGACACATTCTACCATATTCATCTTTGTCATAGAATAGAAATGGGCAGGATATCCAGCCGTCCCTTCCCATTGAGCCCTTCTTGCTGCAGCCCAGGGCCTGAGCACAGCAGAGACACTGTCCATGGTGCTGATGAACACAGGCCACCCGGAGACTTGGGAGTTGTGGTCTTTGAGTCACAACTGCTTTCTTTTCATTCTGAAAAATTGGGCATTGTTAGAAAAGAAGAGGCTTCTTGGTGGCTCAGACAGTAAAGAATCTTCCTGCAATGCGGGAGACCTGGGTTTGATGAGCCTACAGAGATGGCAATGGCTATCCACTCCAAAATTCTTGCCTGGAGAATCCCATGGCAGATGTGCCTGGAGGGTTACAGTCCATGGGGTTGCAAAGAGTTGGACAGATTGAGCAACTTTCACTTCACAGGAAAGAAGAGGTGGGGAGAGCTGCAGGGAGTGTGGACTGGCCTCGATCTCCAGGGCTCATGGCCAGTGACATTGCTGTGGACGTCATGGCAGGACTTGACCCCACATCAGCATGACAAAGTCCAAGCTGCCCAGGGCAGATTGCAGTGAGGGAAGATGATGACCCTAGCCTTGAGAGGAGTGGTAGGCAGAGCAGAGAGCCCTAAGAGATGTCCACAACTTCAAGCCCACCATCCGAGAAACGTGCCCCATGATGAAAGAAACCTACAGATGAAATCCAGATCACGTGACTGGGAGATTATGGTGGGGTGTATGGGAGATATGATGGGGTGACTTGGAGATTACGGTGGGTAATGTATTGGGCTGAGTCCAATACATTCAAAATGTTCCAAGGCAGGAGAGGCAGAGCCAGAGGGGATGGGACGATGGAAGGAGAGCTTGGGGAGCTTTAAGATGCTCCACTGCTGGCCTTGAAGATGGAGGAAGGGGCCACGAACCCAGGAAAGCAGGCAGCCTCTCCCAGCTTGGAAAAGCAAAGAAAGTGGGGTGACTTGGAGATTACGGTGGGTAATGTATTGGGCTGAGTCCAATACATTCATAATGTTCCAAGGCAGGAGAGGCAGAGCCAGAGGGGATGGGATGATGGAAGCAGAGCATGGGGAGCTTTAAGATGCTCCACTGCTGGCTTTGAAGATGGAGGAAGGGGCCACGAACCCAGGAAAGCAGGCAGCCTCTCCCAGCTTGGAAAAGCAAAGAAATGAACTGTCTGTAGAATCCAGAAAGAACAGGGTCATATTGACATCTTGATTTGTGCCGCTAAATTTGTGGTCATTTGTTACAGAACAATAAGGAACACCAAGAAGTGTCACCTTCTCTCATCCAAGACTGTGTGCCGGAGGGATAAGGAGGAAAAATGAACTGTCTGTAGAATCCAGAAAGAACAGGGTCATATTGACACCTTGATTTGTGCCACTAAATTTGTGGTCATTTGTTACAGAACAATAAGGAACACCAAGAAGTGTCACCTTCTCTCATCCAAGACTGTGTGCTGGGGGGATAAGGAGGAATTTAGACCTCAGTCATGATCGGAAGCTTTGCAGGTGGTTTCTCCTACCTCTCACCTCATCTCAGCACCAATGACACTGGCCACTGGCAGAGCATGCCTGTCTTCTGTGGGCTCCGTGCCCTACGCACACACCTGCTGTATGTGTGAGTGTGGCACCTGATCCCAGGGACTTATAGAGGACAGCACCTATCGCAGGGACCTCAGGGAGAGATTGAGACTGCTAGCCCCAGTGTGTGGTGGGGGCTGCAGGTGAGATCCGGGTGGGAAGGCCCTCGGGACACTTTGAGGAGGGGACAGGTGGGCCCTTTGCCATGGTAGGCAGGTTGCATTTTAGGTAGAGCCTGCAACTCCGTTCTGAGGCTCACGTGTGTGTGTGTGTGTGTTGGGAGCAGGCTCACGATCCACATCAAAAAGCAAAGTGGAAACCAGCAGGAAGTGGACAGAGGTCTCGGGGAGTTCCCGGGAGGACCTTGCTCAGAGCACGGCTTCTGAGTTCCCTCTTACTTTGGTGGCTCTGCTTGCTCCTCTGTCCCCCCAGAGGGAACGATGTCCTCAGGGCTTAGGCCCTTAGGGAAACAACAGAAATCCATGGAGACAGAAGGCATTCTGGATCCTAGATCTGGGGACAGACAAAAGTTCCTGTCCCCTCACTGACTCAGTAGAGAATAGTTGAAGCAAACTCCGGGGGATAGTGAAGAACAGAGAAGCCTGGCATGCTGCAGTCCATGGGGTCCCGAGACTCAGACACAACTTAGCACCTGAACAACAAAAATTCATTTGAGGCAGCACCAGTTGGGGCCAGCAGGGCCTGGAGAGGGCCAGAGGGCTCAGGACACCAAGAGGCTGCAAAGGGGCCTCACCCATAATAGTTGTCTCACCCACAACTCGTCCTTCCTGACTCGAGTTCTAGTGGGCTCAGATGGTCCCATATTCTGTGCTCCAGAGACTCCATGCCAGCTGAGCAAGCACTGGGAGGTGTCTGGGACCCCAGGGTACTGTGAGAACTGCCGAGTGCCCTCGTGGTTGCGAAGGGTCTGGTGACTCTCCTTTCCTGTTAACATGCCCCCTCCCTCCATTCTCACAATCTTCCCCTTCCTTTCCCCAAGGGAATAAATGCGGAGGTCAGGTAACTAGAGCTGATACTTTCCCTGAGGAACCATGGAGAGACCGGAGCAGAGATTCAGCTGAATTTCTTGCTGGACAGGACCCAAGGGCAGTATATTTTGCAGCCAGAAGGAAAGTGCTCTTTATTCAGATCTCTCTGGTGGTCTGCAGTGGGTCATGGGCCCAGTCACTTGCCCTGTTGAAGCCTCCTCCATCTGTGGGAATCGCAGCCTGAGTTCTGGTCCACCCGGGGTTCAGGGCAGCCTGTCAGGGTCTCTGGGAATCGACCCTGAGCCTGGGCCCAGGTTCCCGAATAGCCGCAGGTCTCAGAGCTGGTTCCCTGCCTCAGGCGCTTCCTCTTGACCTCACTCGGGTCTCGGGTCTCAGGTAAGCTCTTTCCCACAGCCTGTTAAGGAGACGTGTCTGGAGGAACTAGGGACTCACATCTGCTTTGTGGCTGATATGACAGTAAACGTCTGTGTCGGGGCGTAGTAATTCCTGTAAAAGAAAACCGACGCCTCCAAACTCATGTAACCTTCTCCGATGACTTCCTGGGGCTTCCCAGCCCCGGGTCACCCAGGGTCTGTTTGTGTCAGAGGTTTTTGGTCCAGACCCACCTCCCCTTCGTCCCCTTCCCATCTTTCCTGCTATTTCTTGCACCTTCAAACACAGCCAGGTGTGCAGGGGGCATTTCCTCTGCCCCTTGGGCTTATGGGACTAGAACTTGGATCCCCACACTCACCTGGTAGATGGGAGCTGGTGGCCTGGCATCAGGTAGGGAGGCCTGGGCATGGAGGGAGGGGGCATCAGAGGAGAGGGAAGGACAGTCTCTTCTCCCGAGCAGCCATCTCCAAGCCTGCAGTCCCCACCCCAAATCCTGTCTGGGCTCTGTTTCCTACCCTTGTTAGCCTGGCTCCCTTGACTGACGATCCAGTGCCCACTCTCTTCCTGGCTCGACTCCAAGGTTCTCCTGAGGTCAAGTCAGGGGACCAAGGCAGCCTCTGGATAAGGTGGTGGGTGGTCACGTCCCTGAAAAGCATCCAGCTCCAGCTTGGTGGGACTTGCCTTGTCCTAACTACTCTTACGAGCTTCCCTGGTGGCTCAGAAGGCAAAGAATCTGCCTGCAATGCGGGAGACAGAAGCTCGATCCCTGGGTGGTGGAAAGCCCCTGGGGAAGGCAATGGTAACCCACTCCAGTATTCTTGCTTGGAGAAATCGATGGACAGAGGAGCCTGGCAGTCTACAGTCCATGGGGTGGCATGAGTCGGACACGACTGAGCGACTTTCAATTACCCTCGAGTGAAAGGGGTCTGCACAGTGTGTCAGGGTTGGACAGTGCCCCTGCCCTGAGCCTGTGAAGCGGGGACGCTGGGGAGACGAGACAAGGAGGGGATGTACTCACCTGGGAGACACAGCTGCCAGAGGGACCACGTCCTGGCAGGAGACAGGAGTTAGCGCCGAGCCTGTGAGGAGGCTTAGCCCATTCTCCTAGGAGAGGCTGAGAGTCCACCTTCCGGAGAACCGTGGGAGAAAGAGCCCCACCAAGGGAGAGACACTGGCAATTTCAGGCCCCAGCGAGGGTGAGGGAGCCTCCCAGGATTATAACCCACAGGACAAGTGGACTAGCCAGTCGGGGTCCCCTGTGCTGAAGCCCCAGAGGAAGGGCCAGAGACCCTGGGGGAGGCAGGCAGGAACAGACAGGGCAGGGCCTGCGCGGGGCGCCCGCTGTCCTGGGCTGAACAGACACTCACCCAAGGTGGACGCTGGGGGCCGGTTCCCTCTGTTGTGCAGGCAGCCGGGGTTAGGAAAGAAAAACAAAACAGGCTTATTAGTGAGGAGTGTAGAGGGAGGTCAAGGCTTTGGTGTCAGAACACGGGACAGGGGGTCGCCACGTGCAAGCAGGGGCTGGACACCTCCTTTCTCCACCAAGGCCGCTTAGAGAGGAGGGCCCAGCAAGCAAGCTGAGGAGAGTCCTTAAGAAGCCGTACCTGCCCTGAGTCCAGAGGGGCAGGACCGTAGGCTAATAGGGTTCAGAAGACAGTGGCCACCGAAGGGACCAGGGCTCTGGGAGAGGCATCCATCCATCCAAAGCTTTGTCTGAGTGGATGCATCACGCTTATGGGGGGAGCAGGGCCAGTGCGTGGGGAGGAAAGGGAAGCCAGCGACTCTGGGATCTCACTGAGGGCAGTGTTGCTGCTGTGGCCCCCTGCCCTCACCCAGGAGCTGCTGAAATGTGACAGTGGCCTTGTCCTCTGTCTCCATCACCTGGAGCTTAAGTGTAAAGACATCCCACCACCCGCTGACCTGGCACGATGTTCTGTCTCATGCATCAGGGGTGTCGTTAACGCATCTGCCAGCTGGGGGCATCTGACCCCACCTGGCCTGTCCAGACTTCCACTCTCTGGCCGAGCATGACCTTGGTCAGGATGGCCCTCAGATCCTGGCTCTGTGACTGCCCCTCATACAGCAGTGGATTTAAATATACAGGAAGAGATATCTTTTTCTGAGTACTTACTACTTGCCAGCCTGCATATAGGGAACTAGGACATGGAGGGGTCTTAATTCTGTTAACTGATAGATGAGGCTTCCCTGGTGGCTCAGAGGTAAAGAATCCGCCTGCCAATGCAGGAGACGCGGGTTCGATCCCTGGGTCAGGAAGATTCCCTGGGGAAGGAAATGGCAACCCACTCTAGTATTCGTGGCTGGAAATTCCACGGACAGAGGAGTCCATGGTGTGGCAAAAGAGACGGACACAGCTTCGCAACTAAATAACAAAATAAACGAGGACGGTGTTAAGGAAGCCGGCACAGGTCAGTACCAGGTGAGGCAGGAACTGAAGGACGAGAGAGAATATCCGTGGGGAAGTGGGGAGGTCCTGGAGATCCAGGCTGGAAATTGGAGGATGGGGTGTCCTTCCTCTAGGACTAGGGTCAACCTGGGCAGGAGCAGCATCTGGGAATGCCACTGTACCTGCGAAGGAAAATGAAACACCCCAGGACAGCCAGCGGCGTCAGCACAAGCAGGACCCCAATCACGATGCCAGTAATGGCCCCCACACCGAGGGCTTGGGTGTTTTCTTGCCCTGAAAGCAGAAGAGAAAGAAAGAGGGGAAATGGGGTCCGAGTTCACTGGAGGGAGTATCCAGAGGAGTCTCACGGGAGAGGCCTGCTGAGGAGGAAGGACGTGCTCTGGGACTGGTATGTGGCTGCATGTCTTGTCATCACAGTGTCTTCCGGACTCTCCCTCCGCACATCGTTGCATCATTTCTCTCTTTATCAGGTTTGAAACCCTGGGCTTGCTCTAACTCTCCATTCTCTGACTGTAGCCAGTTCCATGTCCTGTTCATTTTCCCTTGAAGGACTCTTTTCTTCTCGCATGATGCCCCCTCCCTGTGATTTTTTCTTTCCATCACTATTGTCAGTAGTGGAGGGCAGGTCCTCTCCAGTCCACTGACACTGATTGGTGTAATCATTTTAGCCAATGTTTCCAGGTCCTCCTGTGCGACTGGCACTGGGGGAAATCCTTCACACCCAGCTCTTTCCATCCACGTGAGGAAGGGGTTGTCATCCCCACTGTACACACACAGATCTGAGACACATAGTAGTTCAGTATATCGCCGGAAGCCACAGAACTAGTAGCGGGTGAAACAAAATGTAATCAAATTGTTTGGCTTTACAGTCAAAAACCACCATGTTGAAAACCAAAATACCACCAGTGAAAATGTTTCTTGCATGCTGACTCTGTGGAGGGACCCGGGGAAGGATTTTAATCTCATCAACTTCCTGGTGAACAGCCTCTGAACAGCCCTAAAATCCAGCTGTTCTCCAGGTTTGCAGATGAGGAAACTGAGGCACAAGATCCAGTGTGTTGCCCACAGTCAAACAACTCTCACAAATAATAACCAAACTACGACAAGATGAGCTCAGTTTTGCATAATTAATTAGACACATTGTTCTACAGGCTCTGAAAGCAGACCACATCCTCATCATTTGCATTCATTACACACCCACTTCCTGTGAAATCACAAGGGAAGGTGCAGAGGTGTTGAGGGTCACTTAAGAGTGCTCAGCTGGGGAGTTGGGGTCTCATCTGCAGACTCTGACGGTGGGGAGACTCTACATTGATGGGATCCTGCATCCTCTATCCTGACACTGTTGATTGTGTGGGGCAGCATTGCCCTCTCAGTGAGACGTAAACTTTGCTCATCAATTCACTGACCATTGGATGCATGTCCCTATGTCACTTAATCTGTTTGCACCTGGACTGGAATGCTCATGGGCTTTCTAAGAGGTAGGGAGTGACTACTGAAGAGCATGACCTTTGTGGTTCCAGATCTCTTGGACTGATGCCTATGTCCATGGAATTCTCCAGCTAAGAATACTGGAGTAAGTTGCCATTTCCTCCTCCAGGGGGTCTTCCCGACCCAGGGATCGAACCTGCATCTCAGTCTCAGGGATTAGCACCGGCAGGCAGGTTCTTTGGTTCTTTACCACTAGCCCCACCTGTGAAGCCCCTAGAGAGGGAAGAGGGTACATCAAACTTGAGGACAAGTCCCAGTTCCTTGGCTGATCCCATCTGAGAGCTCCGTGGGATGAGCCTTCCTTCTCAGGGTCCAAAAGTAGCCTCCTCTCTGTTCTGGTTTTCTATTCCTAATGTGCTTGTCTGAGGTTGACTCAGGCAGCTATATAATCAAGGTCCATGTCTAAAGCCCTGGAGTCCTTAGTGTGAGGGGATGGCTGTCTCCATACTGGCAGGTCTAAGGAGAACCTGCTTCTCAAGAAAGATGTTTTCTTCCTCGTTGTTAAATTATTTAAACAGGGTTGAAGGAAATTTGGAGCTGAAGTATAAGAAGTGAAAACAATAACTTGGAAGGGTGATTCCTCAGCACATTTGAGCAGGTAGAAGAAAGAATCCATGAATGCATAGAAAAAAAAAAAAGAAATTATTCAGACTGGGGATTAGAAAGGAAAAAAAAGAATGAGGACTAGTGACTCCAGGCAAAGTATTATGCGGAACTCCATCCAGTGGACAAACATGTGCAGAATGGCAGTTTTTGAAGTAGAAGAGAGAGATGAAAGCAGTGAAAAAAAATGTTTAAAATTAATGGCTTAAAACTTTCCAAGCTAGAGGAGAGATTACATATCAAGGGTGGTTTAGGAACTCCAAAAAAGGATCTTTCAAGATACAGATGTTGTGACACAATTTAGTCAAATTGCTGAAATACTGAGGGAAAGAGGAAATGATTAAAGCTGCAAGAGAGAAGTGGCTTATCACGTACAATGGATCTTCAACAAGGTGAAAAGCAAATTTCAGATCAGAGACCAGGGGGCCAGAAGATATTGGGATGATGGAATTAAGTCCTAAATGGAAGATTTCAACTAGGAAAGCAATGTACAGAAAAGATCTTCTTCGATGAAGCTCAAATTAGGACTTGCCTAGATGAACAATAGTCAAGGGAGTTTATTCCTTGGAGATGTGCCTCATATGAAACGTAAAGGGAATCCTTTAAGATAACTGTTCAAACACTGGACAGTAACTCAAAGCCACAGGAATGTATAGAACAGTGGGCAGGAGAACAAGATGGGGGACGTGGAGTACATCTCTCTACACAGATGCATCAGGAACACACACCTTCAGAGACAGAAGTGCATGCAGAACACCGGCTGAGAGTGGAGAGGAGTACCTGACCAGCAGAAAAGAACATACAGAATCACACAAACCACAGACGGCGGACAGTGAAACAGCTGATCGGTGGCGGCTCCAACCAAAAGACACACTGGCTGAATGGATACAAAAGCAAGACCCATATAGACGCTGTCCACCAGAAACTCACTTCAGACCTAAAGACACATGTAGGCTGAAAGTGAGAGGATGGAAAAATATACTCCAGTGAGAGCTTTACTTCTTCTTTTCCCATCTGGATTCCTTTCTTTTTCTTCTCTGACTGCTGTAGCTAGGACTTCCAGAACGATGTTGAATAATAGTGGTGGAAGTGGACACCCTTGTCTTGTTTCTGATCTTAGGGGGAATGCTTTCAGTTTTTCACCATTGAGAATAATGTTTGCTGTAGGCTCATCACATATGGCCTTTACTATGTTGAGGTAGGTTCCTTCTATGCCCATTTTCTGAAGAGTTGTCATCATAAATGGGTGCTGAGTTTTGTCAAAGGCTTTTTCTGCATCTATTGAGATGATCACATGGTTTTTATCTTTCAATTTGTTAATATGATATATCACATTGATTGATTTGCATATATTGAAGAATCCTTGCATCACTGGAATAAACCCAACCTGATCATGGTTTATGAACTTCTTGATGTGTTGCTGAATTCTGTTTGCTAAAATTTTGTTGAGGATTTCTTCGTCTCTGTCCATCAGTGATACTGGCCCATAGTGTTTGTTTTTTTTTAGTGTTGTCTTTGTCTGGTTTTGGTATCAGAAGTAGCCTCGCAGAATGAGTTTGGAAGTGTTCCTTCCTCTGCAATTTTTTGAAAGAGTTTTAGAAGGGTAGGCATTAGCTCTTCTCTAAATGTTTGACAGAATTCTCCTGTGAAGCCATTTGGTCCTGGACTTTTCTTTTTTGGGAGATTTTTGATCACAGCGTCAATTTCAGTGCTTGTAACGGGGTTGTTTGTGATTTCTATTTCTTCCTGGTTGAGTCAGGAAGACTGAACCAGTTTTCCTGGTTCAGTCCAAGACTGAACTTTTCTAAGACTCTGTCCATTTCTTCCAGGTTATCCATTTTATTGCCTTATAGTTTTCATAATAGTCTCTTATAATCCAAAAGCAGTTCTCACAGGGAAATTGATAGCAATACAATGCTACCTCAAGAAACAAGAAAAACGTTGAATAGACTACCTAACTTTACACCTAAAACAACTGGAAAAAGAAGAACAAAAAAACCCCTAAAATTAGTAGAAGGAAATAAATCAGCAAGATCCGAGCAGAAATAAATGAAAAAGAAATGAAAGAAACAATAGTAAAGAGGAATAAAACTAAAAGGTCGTTCTTTGAGAAAATAAAAACTGACAAAGCTTTAGCCAGACTCATCAAGAGAAAAAGAGAGAAGAATCAAATCAACAAAATTAGAAATGAAAAAGGAGAGGTTAAAACAGATAATACAGATGGGAAAAGAAGAAGTAAAGCTCTCACTGTTTGCAGATGACAAGATAATGTACATAGCAAACCCTAAAGACACTATCAGAACATTATTAGAGTACAAAGCTTTAGCCAGACTCATCAAGAGAAAAAGAGAGAAGAATCAAATCAACAAAATTAGAAATGAAAAAGGAGAGGTTAAAACAGATAATACAGATGGGAAAAGAAGAAGTAAAGCTCTCACTGTTTGCAGATGACAAGATAATGTACATAGCAAACCCTAAAGACACTATCAGAACATTATTAGAGTTACTCAGTGAATTTAGCAAAGTTGCAAATAAAAAATCAATACACAGAAACCACTTGCATTTCTGTAAACTAACAATGAAAAATCAGAAAGAGAAATGAAGGAATCAATCCCATTCATCATTACAACAAAAAGAATTAAATATCTAGGAATAAACTTACCTAAGGAGACAAAAAAACTGTACACAGAAAAGTATAAGACACTAATGAAAGAAATCAAAGATGACATAAACAGATGGAGAGATACTCCATGTTCCTGGGTAGGAAGAATCAATATTGTGAAAATGATGATACTATTAAATGCAATCTACAGATTCCATGTGATCCCTATCAAACTACCAATGACATTTTTCACAGAACTAGAACCAAAAAATTCACAATTCATATGGAAACACAAAAGACCCCAAATAGCCAAAGCAGTCTTGAGAAAGAAGAATGGAGCAGGAGGAATCAACCTTCCTGACTTCAGATTATACTACAAAGCTACAGACATCAAGACAGTATGGTACTGGCACAAAAAACACACATAATTTTTGGTGCACCAGGACCATACACACAAAGAAACATAGGCCAATGAAACAAGACAGAAAGTCCCCAGATAAACCCAGGCACCTACATGTACCCTTTTTTTCCTGTTTTTTGTTTTTTGTTTTTTTTTGACAAAGAAGGCAAGAATATAGAATGAGGCAAAGACAGCCTCTTCAATAAGTGATGCTGGGAAAACTGGACAGCTACATGTAAAAGAATGAAATTAGAACAATTCCTAACACCACACACAAAGACATACTCAAAATGGATTAAAGACATTAATATAAGACCAGAAACTATAAAACTCTTAGAGGAAAACATAGGCAGAACACTCGATGACATAAACCAAAGCAAGATCCTCTGTGATCCACCTCCTAGAGGCATGGAAATAAAAACAAAAGTAAATGAGTGAGACCTGATTAAACTTAAAAGCTTTTGCACAGCAAAGGAAGCTATTAGTTCAGTTCAGTTCAGTCGCTCAGTCGTGTCCGACTCTCTGCGACCCCATGAATCGCAGCACGCCTGGCCTCCCTGTCCATTACCAACTCCCAGAGTTCACCCAGACTCACGTCCATCAAGTCAGTGATGCCATCCAGCCATCTCATCCTCTGTTGTCCCCTTCTCCTCCTGCCCCCAATCCCTCCCAGCATCAGAGTCTTTTCCAATGAGTCATCTCTTCTCATGAGGTGTCCAAAGTACTGGAGTTTCAACTTCAGCATCATTCCCTCCAAAGAAATCCCAGGGCTGATCTCCTTCAGAATGGACTGGTTGGATCTCTTGCAGTCCAAGGGACTCTCAAGAGTCTTCTCCAACACCACAGTTCAAAAACATCAATTCTTCGGTGCTTAGCTTTCTTCACAGTCCAACTCTAACATCTATACATGACCACAGGAAAAACCATAGCTTTGATTAGACGGACCTTTGATGCCAAGGTGAAAATACAACTCAGAATTGGAGAAAATAATAGCAAATTAAATAACTGACAAAGGGTTAATTTCCAAAATATACAAGCAGCTCATACAACTCAATACCAGAAAAAAAAAAAAAAAACAAAACCCAACCCAATCAAAAAGTGGGAAAAAGACCTAAACAGACACTTCTCCAAAGAAGACATCAGTCAGTCAGTTCACTCAGTCGTGTCCAACTCTTTGCGACCCCATGAATCGCAGCACACCAGACCTCCTGTCCATCACCAACTCCCGGAGTTCACTCAAACTCACGTCCATCGAGTCAGTGTTGTCATCCAGCCATCTCATCCTCGGTCGTCCCCTTCTCCTCCTGCCCCCAATCCCTCCCAGCATCAGAGTCTTTTCCAATGAGTCAACTCTTCTCATGAGGTGGCCAAAGTACTGGAGTTTCAACTTCAGCATCATTCCCTCCAAAGAAATCCCAGGGTTGATCTCCTCCAGAATGGACTGGTTGGATCTCCTTGCAGTCCAAGGGACTCTCAAGAGTCTTCTCCAACACCACAGTTCAAAAGCATCCATTCTTCAGCGCTCAGCCTTCTTCACAGCCCAACTCACATCCATACATGACCACTGGAAAAACCATAGCCTTGACTAGACGGACCTTAGTCGGCAAAGTAATGTCTCTGCTTTTGAATATGCTATCTAGGTTGGTCATAACTTTTCTTCCAAAGAGTAAGTGTCTTTTAATTTCATGGCTGCAGTCACCATCTGCACTGATTTTGGAGCCCCCCAAAAAAGTCAGCCACTGTTTCCACTGTTTCCCTGTCTATTTCCCATGAAGTGATGGGACCGGATGCCATGATCTTTGTTTTCTGAATGTTGAGCTTTAAGCCAACTTTTTCACTCTCCACTTTCACTTTCATCAAGTTCCTCTTCACTTTCTGCCATAAGGGTGGTGTCATCTGCATATCTGAGGTTATTGATAATAGATAGCCAACGGGAATTTGCTGTATGGCTCAGGAAACTCAGACAGCATCTGTGTGTCAACCTAGAGGGGATGGGGAGGGAGGCTCCACAAGGAGGGGTAAATGTACACCTATGGTTGATTCATGTTGAGGTTTGACAGAAAACAACAAAATTCTGTAAAGCGATTATCCTTCAATAAAAAAATTAAAGAAAAGAGAACAGTGCTAAGAGTGATCCAAGGTAGCTATCTCATTTAAGCCAATATTTTTGTCTTTCTTGCAATCGCTTGTTTTTCTTTCTCATTTCACAGGTATTTCATGGAACAATATTCATGAACCTATATAATGGACACACATTGTATAAGGATGGCTGAAATTTATGACAATAGGTGTATAAAATCGAGGGGATGGAGATGTATAGGAGCACCTCGTTTGTCTTATACATCATAGAATCTAGTTGATATTTCAACTAGATAGAGACATGTTTAAGATATTAATTGTCATCTTCAAGTTAGCCCCTAAGAAAAGAACTGAAATATATGTGGAAAGGGAAAGATAGAATCAAAATGACACCTAAGGAAGGAAATCACTTAACTACCAAACAGGAAGAAATAGAGGAATTAATAGGACAAATACCAAGTAGCGAGATGGCAGAAGCTCTTTCCTATCAGGAAGTATCTGACTCATAGATAGCCTCAAGCTTCAAATTAAAGGCAGAGGTTGACAGAATGGATTAAAATTATGACCCATCTCTATAGTCTCTTCAAGGGACTCACATTAGATACAAAGACATAGAAGGTTGAAGTAAGGTTGGAAAAAGATATTCTATGCAAATAGTAATAAAAAGAGAATTGTGGTGGCTGTATGGATGTCTGATATGATAATCTCTAAATCTAAAAAGCCTACAAGAGACAAAGTAGGACCTTACATATCGAGAAAAGTTTCCATTCACCAAGGAAATCAAACAATTACAAGCATCATGCACCTAATAACATCGGAATTGTGACTCCAAATGGACAGCATCGAGGGGAGAAATAGCTCGGTCATAACAGTGACGCTAGAACACCCCCCTTTCAGTGATGGATGCAGCAGCCAGAGGGAATTTCAGTGAGAAACTAGAGACCGTGAGAGCACTGTAGACCAGAGACCTAACCGACCCATAGACAACACGCAATCATAGGAGTTTACGTTGTGCAAATGACAGTCCTCAAGGCCCCTGTCTCTCACCACACGTGACCACCGCCCATCCTGGGAAGAAATGGCATCATTTCCACTGTAGAGACGACGGTGCAACTAAGAAAGACAGGTGGAGGGACCTGGAGTTGAGTGTGACGGCCAGCCTGCAGTCACAACAGTGCCAGCTAACATACTGACACTTACTGCCTGACCACGTCTGCTGTGATTCCCACCTTCATTGGAGCGCCTATTTACAAAGCTCTTTAAAGTGCATACTCAGCACCAAGGTACGCATAAGATAAAGGAGGTTTAGCCTTTGTGACTCACCGGGGCTTCCCAGGAGGCACTAGTGGTAAAGAGCCCACCTGCTAATCAGGAGACATGAGAGACACAGATCCAGTCCCTGGGTGGGGAAGATCCCCTGGAGGAGGTCACAGCAACCCCTGCAGGGGAAGGTGGAGTCTTCACCACTGGACTGCCCAGGAAGTCCCAGGTACTGATTTTAGTGCTGCTTCCAGCGGTCTTGGCAAAGAGGCTTCACAGCAGAGGGCCAGGAGCAATCAGGGGATGAGGAGGGGAGAGTCAGCACACGTTTCAACTGCTTGAAGTGAAGGAAATGAGATGATAGGCTAATTGTTGGTGGAATTAATACAGGAAGGTTATCCAGATTAAAATGGGCTTTCCTGGTGGCTTATACGGAAAGAGCGCCTGCAGTGCAGTAGACACAGGTTCAATCCTTGGGTCAGGATGATCCCTTGGAATAGCGAATGGCACCCCACTCCAGGATTCTTGCCTAGGAAATCCCATGGATAGAGTAGCCTAGTGAGCTCACATCCGTGGTGTCACAAAGAGTCGGACACCACGGAACGACTAAGACAGCAGGCGGATGGCCACTCACAGGCCACACGCAGCCTGAGGGGCTCGCTTCTGCTGGAGCTGCCCCTGTTGGAGGCCTCACACTGATAATCCCCGGCGTCCTCTCTGCTGACGGGCTCTATGGTGAGGGTGCTGTTGTCTGAGGACAGTGTCATCCTCTCTGCGAGGAGGAGACTCTGGCCTTTGAAGAGCCAGCGTGTGGAGATCCCAGTCTCATCTGCGAGGCAGGTCAGGACCATGGGACCGTCATGTTCTGTGACTGTGGTGTTGCTGGCTTGGAGGGAGGGCTGTGCCACTGGGGCTGTGGAGAGACAGAGGGGTGACTGATCAGAGTGGGTCAGGGGCCTGGGCCTTGCTCCCTCCTCAGTCTTGGGGCCCAGTGACCTCTGTAAAGGCGACTGTAAGGAAGGCCCTGGGTCTTTGTTCAGGTGACAACGGGAAAGAGACGATCTCACATCTCCTCTGACCCCCAGATCACACCAAGGGGAACCCTTGCCTGGTTGCTGGAACAACATTGTAGTATTGGACAGCTTGTGGTATCAGCCCCGGGAACCTCTTCTCAGCCCATGTATCCAGCAACCTCATCATCAGGTGGAAATCTTCTATGATGCTTCCACGTGACCCTATCCAAAGGTCTGTGACAGAGTAAATGTTAGCCCCTCTCATTCAGTACATTGTTGTTCAGTTGCTCAGTTATGTCTGACTGTTTGTGACCCACAGGCTGTGGCACCCCAGGCTTCCCTGTCCTTCACTATCTCCCAGAGTTTGCTCAAACTCTTGTCCATTGTGTTGGTGATGCCATCCAACCATCTCATCCTCTGTTGTCCCCTTCTCCTCCTGCCCTCAATCTTTCCCAGCATCAGGGTCTTTTCCATGAGTCGGCTCTTTGCATCAGGTGGCCAAAGTACTGGAGCTTCAGCTTCAGCGTCAGTCCTTCCAATGCATATTCAGGGTTGATTTCCTTTAGGATTGATTCATTTGATCTCTTGGCTGTTCAGTTCAGTTCAGTTCAGTTCAGTCGCTCAGTCGTGTCCGACTCTTTGCGACCCCATGAACTGCAGCACGCCAGGCCTCCCTGTCCATCACCAACTCCCAAGGGACTCTCAAAAGTCTTCTCCAGCACCACAGTTCAAAAGCATCAATTCTTTGGCACTCAGCCTTCTTTATGGTCAATTCTCACATCCTTACCTGACTACTGGATAAACCATAACTTTGACTATATGGACCTTCACACATCTGTTTATTTTGGGGAGGCAGGCTTGCCAGCCCTCTCCATGTTTTGGGCAGAACAACTTTATATTATTAAGGAACCAGAACAGCTTTATATTTTTAAGGAACATGTTCCCATTTGTGAAATAATTTAGTTGGGAATGAAGATGACCCGGTTAGTTTTCATGATCTTAGGACCACGGGAGATTATAGTTGAATGATTTCTTAATCTGAAAAAGTCTTTTAATCCTGGCCTGTGGAGTGAATATCATGGTGAAGGAAATCTCTAGAGAGAAGTGGTTATGCTTTTAACAAAAGGCTGTAAAAACAAGTCCTTCTATAAACTAGGGGAACTGTCTATGGGACACAGCTTAGTTAATAATTACTTCCCGGATGTTTTAGAAGACCAGAGAAGTCTCGCTCTGGGTCTCTCTCCCTCTTTCTCTCTCCCCCATCTCTATTTCTTGTTCCCTTCTCTCCCTGGGCCTCCCTCATATCTCAGTTGGTAAAGAATCCGCCTGCAATGCAGGAGACCTGGGTTTGATCCCTGGGTTGGGAAGATCCCCTGGAGAAGGGAAAGGCTGCCCACTCCAGTATCCAGGCCTGGAGAATTCCATGGACTGTATAGTCCACGGGGTCACAAAGAGCCGAACACGACTGAGCAAATTTCACTTTCCCTTCACATCTCTCCTCTCTCTTTCTCCCTCCCACCCCTCCAACCTTCTCTTGAAAGAGAGAAAGAAGGCAGGAAAAAAAGAAAGAAAACCAGAGAGATCTCCACCTGAGGCTCAGGCAGAATGCTCCAGGGACCACTTATTAGAGACCCTGATTTTCTGACTGTGGTGCTCTCCAGGGCTGTCCGGTAATATTGGGTCTGAGAGTACACGGTATGGTTGGGGATAAAGAGAACCTGGGCGTATTTCTGGGGCTTCGCATTGACAAGCCAGGAATCCTGTGTGGCAGGAGAGGTTTTCCTCTGGATGGTAACAGGAGTCTGAGGAGGAATGGTGGGGGCGGCCGGGCCATCTGAAGCAAAGAGCATAAAGCCACACGTGGTGCAATCAGAGGGAAGGGAAATTCTTGGTCTGTATTAGGGCCCCAAAGGTTCTTCTGAGCTGTTGACACACATGTCTGAAAAATTTCTCATCATTCCCCTTCATGCTCCCTCATCGTGAGTCTGACATATTCACCTGTTTCTCCCATCATATTCTGGTGATCCTCAGCCCCTCGAGACAGAGCAGCCCCTTCCCTCTCCATCTTGATTTAAGGTGGGCCAGCCTGAACTTGCCTGAAACAGGAAGTCACAGCCAGTCTCGGTGTCCGGGGGTGGGAGTCCGTGTGCCTAGGCCTGACAGGGATGGGTATGGCCTGGCCTCTGGCAGCGTGGATTTGGGTAGGCAGCCTGGACCACATAGGAACAGAGGTTACTCACAGAGGACATCCAGGGTGAATGGGTCACTGTGGCTGACACTCACTGGGTCCCTGACTTCACACACACAGGGTCCTGTGTCATTCCTTGTCACAGTGAGTACAGTGAGAGCCCTGTGGTCCTCAGACAGTTCCCGCCTGGTGCTGCTGGGGAGGCTCTGATTGTTGATCCACCACATGTAGGAGGTGTTCTGAATCTCAGCGCCACATTTTAATGCCACACTCACAGTATACACAGAGATGTCCGATTTGTCTGTCTGTCTGTAAATCATTCTTTGCAACGAGCAGGGTGTAGGATCCTCTGTCTTTCTGGATGATGTTCTGGGTCAGCAGGGTCCCGTTGGGGTAACGTGTCTCCTGACCACAGTGGGCAGAGCCTTTGGTAGTTGCATTAGCGTCCACTCTGTATGATGCAATTAGTTGGGTGCTGTCTACGCTTTCTCCTCTGTGCCAGGCAGGCATAGCCTAGAGGCTTCTCTGGCAGACTGTGGGCAAGTAGGAGAACATCCGTCCCTTTTGTGGCAAGGTGGGGCAACAATTTAACAGAGTTGTCCTGTGGTGGGTGGGGGCCAGAAGTTTAAGAGTGAGACTAGGAGGAAAGAGAGAGAAACCAGTTAATATTCTGACTTGTGTGTTGGGATGGAAAAATGGTGCCCTGGGTCCCTCCACCTTGGGGGTATGTGTGTGTGTGTGTAGCTTGAAACCCAGGGCCTGGACCAGGCCCCAGACATTAGTACCTGGGGATGAAGGAAGGAGAGTTCCCAGGAATTCCACAGCCTGGTGTAAGGGTGCTGGTAAGGACAGTGTTTACTGTCCTGGTTATGTCTATTTCTGTAGTGAAATGAAGACATAAATTATTATTATCGTCATCAGTTTTCAACAGTTACTGCTCAGTGAAGAATAACTGATAAAACCTACAGCAGTTGAGTCCTCCCGCCCCTCACCAGCTCTAGCTCATGCAGAGTCTCCTGTGGCTGAGCCTCCCACCCTCCCCTGATTCCCTGTCCTCTGCCGTCAGGTCTGAACAGAAGCCCTCTGTCCCCATTCAGAGCCCCGTCTTCCCCAGAGACCAGCCAGTCTCTTGTTCTCCAGTCTCTGCCCCCTCCCTGAAAACTGTCCCCTCTCACCTGCCAGGAGGAGCCTGCTCCAGGGGACATGCCGCCTGCTTGCAGGGCCTGATGGGGGCTCCATGGTGCCTGCTGTCTGCTGTGTCCCTCTCTCTGTGAGGAGAACTCCTGCTCCAGAAACGCTCACAAGCCCTGCAGTCCTTGCGTGAGCTCTGCTGTCCTTCCCCCTGTGTGCTGGGCCTGCCCCGAGGCAGGAGCACTTGGCTGGGTCACGTGGCCCAGCCCCATGGGGCGGGGTCTCTGCCCAGAGCCCACACTCTCCCCTCCCCTCTCATTCCTGCCTGCCTTCTCTCTTCTTCCCTTTTCCCTTTCTGTTACATTTCATCTGCCTGCAAACTGCTGCTGTTTCTGCCTTTTGCAGCTTGACTTCTCACCCTAAACACGCACACACGTACACAATTTCCCCCGTTGCTGGGGAGAGCACCACCCCGGGGCTCAGTATCCTGGGCGTTCCCCCATAGGTCTCAGTTGAGGGTTGCACAGTCAGCCTCCCCACTTCCACAGTCTCCAGTCTCATCTTCCCCTTCTGGCTTTCTTTCCCCTTCAGAGCAGGAGCCTGGGGGGTGGGGAGGAGGTGCATCAGGAACTCTTGTCACAGGGACATTATCCCCACAGTGCATGGGAATCACCTGTGGAGCTTCATGAAGACTTTGAACCTCTCAGGAGGCACCTAAGAAAAGCTGCTTCAGCAGCCGCACAGGTTACATGGTTGCCCAGCATGACTGAGACTCCAGAATGTGAGGTGGGAGCAGGGAGGGTCTGCAGATCCTATTAAAATGCAGAGCCTGACTCAGCAGGTGTGGGGTGGACCTGAGAGTCTGCATCTAACAAGCTCTCAGGTGATGCTGGCCATCCTGTGGGGCACACTTTCAACAGGAAGGCTGATGGTGACAAGTCAGCTGAGAGGGCCCCCCCCTCCCAGTGTCGCCTTCTGCCGTGTTCTGGTCTGGGGTCTGTCAGCACAACACAGACACCCTGGGGTCTTCAAACCAGGATATTATTTCCCTTTGTAACATTTGGGGCTTCCCTGGTGGCTCAGCTGGTAAAGAATCCACCTGCAATGCAGGAGACCAGGGTTCAGTCCCTGGGTGGGGAAGATTCCCTGGAAGAGGGCATAGCAACCCACTCCGGTATTCTTGCCTGGAGAATCCCATGGACAGAGGAGCCTGGCGGGCTACAATCCACGGGGTCGCAGAGTCAGACGCGACTGTCACGTTGAGGGTCTTCCCAGGGTTCTCAAAGGCTGTGAGAAGGTTGTGTTCTATTCCCACCGGAAGGCTCCAGAAAAGGACTGAGGGGCTGGAAAGTGGGCATGAGTAACGCCTGGTGAGAGGGATCCTTTTCTCCCTGGGGGTCTAGTGAGGCCACCACTTCCAGGGACACACACTGAAGACCGGAAGGAATAGTAGTTCCTAATGATGTGCAGTGGGCCCACTCCTGGCTGGATGGGGGAGGTGATGGAGTCCGGTGTGGGGGGCGAGGAGGACTGTGAACTGAAGTGAGACCCGTGAGGGTCCAGCTCTGCTGGGCCGAGGGAGACCTGAGGCCCTCGGGGAGACTCGAGGCTGTGGAGTACCTCTGCTGCCCTCTGGTGGACGNTCCGGTGTGGGGGGCGAGGAGGACTGTGAACTGAAGTGAGACCCGTGAGGGTCCAGCTCTGCTGGGCCGAGGGAGACCTGAGGCCCTCGGGGAGACTCGAGGCTGTGGAGTACCTCTGCTGCCCTCTGGTGGACGAGGGAGGAAGTGCAGCAGTCCCCGCACCACGCTGTTGTGCCTAACATCATGAGCACCGCCTTTCTCTAGTTGTCCTGCGTGGGATTCTCACTGTGGCGGCTTCTCTTGTTGCGGAACTCCCTGCCTGAAGTTCCTTATTATTATTAAAAAATGATAATTGTTTTTCTCCTTCTGGTTGCGCTGGGTCTTTGTGGCCGCACTCAGGTTTTCTCTAGTTGCGGTGAGCAGGGCTACTCTTACGGGCGGTGCGCGGCCAAGCTCTAGGGCTTACGGGCTTCCGTAGCTGTGGCTCTGGGGCTCAGTAGCTGTAACACAGGAGCTTAGTTGCTCTGAGGCGTGTGGGAGCTTCCCGGGGCCAGGGATCAAACCCGTATCTCCTGCACTGGTGGGTGGATTCCCAACCTCTGGACCACCGAGGCAGCCATGGATGGTAGTTTGGGCCGACACATTTGCTTGCAGAGAAGGCAGATCTGTATCCAGAGTACCTGCCTGTCCCAGTAAGAACAGAATGCTCCCCTTTTATCACGGAGATGTTTCACTGTAATCAGCCTGCCACCCTGGGGAGCAGTGGCCTATCTAAGGCCCGGGGGATCTGGGGGCTGACAGATGGGGCCCCAAGCGGTGGCTGTAGCCAGCTCAGCCTTGGTGAGTGGAAGTCCGTGTTGCTGAGTCCATGTATGACTTCCATCCTCGATGCCATGGCCACTACATTCGTGAGGCCACCAGTTGAAGGCAGGGGTAGCTGGGGAAAGAGGCTGACTGGGGCTTCCCTGATGGTCCTGCCATTGAAAATCCGCCTGCCAGTGCAGGGGATGTGGGTTCGATCCCTGGTCTGGGGAGATCCCACATGCCACAGGAGCAACTAAGCCCGTGTGCCACAACTACTGACCCTGGGCTCTAGAGCCCACGGGCTGCAACTACTGGAGACTGCGCACCCTAGAGCTTGTGCTCTGCAATAAGAGAAGCCTCTGCAAGGAAGAGTAGCCCCCACTCACTGCAACTAGAGAAAGCCCGCGCACAGCAATGGAGACCCAGCACGGCCAGAAACAAGTAAATATATGTTAAAAAAAAAAAAGAGAGAGAGGCTGACGGATGTCCACAGAACAGGTCATTCTATCCACTTGATTATTTAAATCTCCTTCTGCTGAGGTGAACGGTGAGCATTCGGAGAGGTTTATCCATGTATTTCTTCCCCAGATCTCCTTGACACCAATTTTCCAGTCATGTTCTCAACCAAATCCCTGACGGCCCAGCCAAGCCATTGGCCACAGCCTGTGAATCAGTGTATAATCACACCTCTGGCCATTTCTCTTTGCAAGTGAAATGGACAGTCAGGTGCCCTGCCTGAAGTTCCTTCTTCTGCCCGACCGCCCCCCGCCCCCACCCGCAGAGGATTCCTCTTCACTCTGGCTTTCAGGGAAATTTCAGAAAGGGCCTAGCGTGCTGCAGTTTTTCCCTTTCATGTGGTGTCTGCATATCAAGCAGAACTCTCTGTAAGCTAGCCGCGAGTTTTCTCTTTTTCCATTTATTGATTAGCGGGAATTCCCCAGGGGGGCCACAGGTGTGGCTCAGAGAGATTGGGCATGCAACAGGAGAGGGATCAGTGGTATCTGGGCTGCTACTTCTCTGTTAATTTTTGGCTGTGCTGGGTCTTGGTGCGCGGGCTTCTCGCTGTGGCGGCTTCTTCTGTTGCGGAGTACAGGCTCCAGGCACTCGGGCTTCGGTACTTGAGGCACACAGGCCTAATTGCTCTGAGGCATGCGGGATCTTCTCATATCAGGGACGGAACTCATGTTCAACTCATTCTTCACCACTGGACCACCAGGGAAGTCTTGGCATTCTTATAACTCAGGAACAGGCTTTCCAGGTGGTGCTAGTGGTAAAGAACCCACCTGCCAATGCAGGAGACATTAAGAGACGTAGGTTCGATTCCTGGGTCAGGAAGATCCTCTGGAGGAGGGCATGGCAACCCGTCCCACTATTCTTGCCTGGAGAATCCCATGGATGGACAGAGGAACTCAGCGGGCCACAGTCCATAGGGTCACAAAGAGTCAGACACAACTGAAGTGAAACATTAAGAGACGTAGGTTCGATTCCTGGGTCAGGAAGATCCTCTGGAGGAGGGCATGGCAACCCGTCCCACTATTCTTGCCTGGAGAATCCCATGGATGGACAGAGGAACTCAGCGGGCCACAGTCCATAGGGTCACAAAGAGTCAGACACAACTGAAGTGACTTTGCATGCATGCATGCATAATTTGGGAACAGCCAGATGGAAAGAGGTATGGGGACAAGAGGATGAGTGTGGGGGAAAGAGACACGACTTAGTGACTAAACAGCAAAAAGATTCCATTCTGTATATGTTCTACATTTTCTGTATCCATTCTGCTGCTGACGGACACAGGTTGCTTCCATGTCCTGGCTATTGTAAGCAGTGCTAAAAAAGATACATACCCCCCAAGGACTCTGGGTCTGTAAGCTCGGAATTGACTGAGGGATACTGACTCTTTTTTTTCTTGATTTTATTAGACTTTTGTTTACTTGATTTAGAACTCTTTCAGGTGTACGGATCAAGTAAGAATTTGTCAGACTTCCCGTTTCTTTCGTTTCTAGGAACACCGTGATCAGCGAGCCAGTGCCCTCTATTGAGTCAGACTGTTGTGATTGCAGCGTTGACTTTACTCTCCATCATGGTGAGCAGGGCCCCCCTTGTCTTTGGTGATTAAGTTCCGACTCAATAGACATGAATTTGAGCAAACTTCAGGAAATAGTGGAGGACAGAGAAGCCAGGCGTGCTGCAGTCCATGGGGTCACAAATACTTGGACACGACTTGGCAACTGAATGACAGAAGCCTCTTAGGCCTGCTGCCCCTTGATCCAGTTACCCCCACTGCATTGAGGTTTCCCGCTTCTGTGGCAGCGGTTCTGACTGTAATTTCCGAGCTCCAGAGAAGACCCATCGCAGAGCTAGCTCTTCAAGGCTGCTGAGGCTTCCTTACAAAGTCGTATCTCACAGTCGTGGCAAAAGCTGTGTGTTCTGAACTCTCCCAGGGTATTGGTGAGCAGGTCTCAAATGATAAATCCATACAGCATTCCGATATAAGTCTTTGAATCCCTTTCTCTGAGTAAATGGTCTCTTCTCTGGTGCAGAGAGCTCCTTGTGTTTCTGTCGAGATAAACACAGATAGGTGGGAAATTTAGCAGGGACCTAGTGAGCAGAGTGGGAAAAACCCACAGATATTCTTCTCTGAGAAGGCCTTCAGGGGTCTCAATCTGTGGAGCCCCAGAGGAGGGAGAAAATCCCTCACACAGAGTCCCAGGTGCTCCTGGAATAACTGTGGGGAGTAAGCCAGATAAGGAGATGCTCTTGGACCTCTGGGTGGGCCCGACACAGTCAGTCTGGAGGGTCCCCCTCTGGGGTGTCTGTTTTCCTTAGGAATAGCCTCAGCCATGAGGTCTTGTGCGTGTGTTAAACCAAGTATGTTCTGTTTGTGTAGTCACGCCTGGCTGTGCTGGGCCTCCTCTAGTGCTCGGCTTCCCTGCAGCGGCTCCTCTGGCTGCAGACCATGGGCTCTGGGGCACTTGGGCTCAGCAGTTCTGACTCCCGGGCTCCAGAGCGCAGGCTCAATAGTTGTGCAGCGCATGCTTGGTTACCCCGCGGCACGTGGGACCTTTCCTGATCAGGGATCAAGCCCATGTCTCCTGCAGTGGCTGGTGGATTCTTTACTAGTGACCCATCAGGGAGGCCCAGGATCATTTTAAAGCAAAGGCACGTCTATCATTCTGTCTAAGGATGGCGGTTACTCTCCTCCCCAAATCATTCTGTCTCCACGCCTGGAAAATTCCGTGGTGGGTGATCCATGGGATCACAGAAAATCGGACATGGCCGAGCCACTCAGCACGCCATGCTCACAGTGCTGCTTCTTCTAAGTTGCTCCAGTCCCGTTTGACTCTTTGTGACCCCATGGACTGTGGCCCACTGGGCTCCCCTGTCCATGGGAGTCTCCCGGCAAGAACACTGGAGTGGGTTGCCATTTCATTCTCCGGGGGATCTTCCTGACCCAGGGATTGAAGCCCCAGCTCCTGTGTCTCCTGCATGGCAGGCGGATTCTTTACCGCTGTGAGCCATCAGGGAAGCCCCCCACCCAGGGTCCTTGAGGACACTTTTGGGCAGAGTGAGTCTAACAGCTCCCACAGTGGGGGTGGGGTGTGGTGTGAGAGACACCTTTATGTGTCCTGATGTCACCATCTGGCTCAGATTAGTGCTCTGGACACCAACTCCTAGGCAAAGATGGGCTCCGACCTGCCTGCTGGTCAGTCAGTGCAGGATGCCTGCAGCCCAGGAGAACTCTGGGAGGACGGGATGGGCCACATTCCCTTGGTCCCACACTTCCAAAGGGTTAAAACGGTGAATGTCAGCATATGTGAATTTTATCTCAAAAACAAAAAATTTAGAGGATCCTACCCCTTACCTTGTGTAAAGCTGGCGCCAAAACGCCGCTGGAAGCTCACGTGAATGTCCATTTCTTCACGCCCTAAGCGCTCTCGTGGCAATTACACAGCGGCCGAAGCCGGAGTCCACCCATCTACCCATTTCCTTTACTCCTACGATGAGCACTTTCAGGGGCAACTCCTCAAGGAGCAGCGGCACCACTCACAAGCCCAGCTAGACCCATCCTGCCTGCCTGTGAGGCACTCAGGGATCCACATTACACATGACGTGAGCACAGGAACCGGCCCTGGGCAGAAGGAGGAGAGTGTCGGGGTGGGGCTTTAGAGGGGGACCCTGGGGTTCACCTGCGGAGGTTGGGACGAACCGTGGCAGCGGGCCAGTGACTCTGGCTGTAAGAGGGGACGGAGCAGGTTGATGGGGAAAGGGGAAGAGGCCATCCCATGCAGGGCCTGCGTAGGCAGATACAGGGAGGTGTGAGCAAGTCCCAGTGGACCAAGAGTGATGAGGGGACGGAACGTGTGGAAATGAGACAACAAGGAGCAGGGGAGAGGGAGCTCTTGGGGGAAGGTGAGACAAAAGAGACGATAGCTTTTCTGAAGAACATCCCATGCAGGGCCTGCGTAGGCAGATACAGGGAGGTGTGAGCAAGTCCCAGTGGACCAAGAGTGATGAGGGGACGGAACGTGTGGAAATGAGACAACAAGGAGCAGGGGAGAGGGAGCTCTTGGGGGAAGGTGAGACAAAAGAGACGATAGCTTTTCTGAAGACTTGGTGTGTTCTGTGTGTTCTGTGGGGTCCCCACGTGGCGCTTGTGGTAAAGAACACATCTGCCAATGCAGGAGACATAAGAGATGCGGGTTCGATCCCTGGGTGGGGAAGATCCCCTGGAGGAGGGCATGGTAACCCACTCAGTATTCTTGCCTGGAGAATTCCCATGGACAGAGGACCCTGGCGGGCTACAGTCGATGGGGTCGGAGAGTCGGACACAACTGAAGCGACTTAGTAAGCATGCACAGACGCACATGGCATCTTTACCCCCAGAGCCTGGACTGAAGAGGCCAGGAGGGCTCAGGCCACTGGAAGGGAACAAGAAGTAACTGTTCATGACATGTCTACCACCTGGGGTTGCTTCTTCCTGCTCATATTTGTGTGGACATCAGCCAGCCCCATTTTCCTGCATCCCTTCCTGCGTTTGCAAAGGAAAAAATGTTTGAGAGCTAGCCATGATCCCTCGGTCCTCAGGGCTGCATGAGAGCAGCCCAGAGCCATCTTGGTTGGACAAGGGCTTTTTTCCCCCTCCTTTTTTAAAGTTCTCCTGTAATATTCTACTCTTAAAATTTTACTTATTTAATTTGGCTGTGCCAAGTCTTAGGTGCAACACCAGGATCTTCCACCTTCACTGCGGCTTTCAAGATCTTTAGCTGCAGCACGCAAACTCTTAGCTGCGGGGTGAGGGATCTAATTCCCCGGCCAAGGTTGGAACCCAGGTCCCCTACACTGGGAGCGAGGAGTCTTAGCCACTAGACCACCAGGCAGAGTCCCAGGGTAAAGATTCTTGTGAACGTCATCCTTTCCTGTTAATATCATACCCACCACATTCTGCCACTAGAACTTCTCTCTCCCAGGAAACAGTGATGGAGGTTAGGATAATTTAGATATAATATTTTTCTGTGTACCCCTGTGCCCACAGGATAGAGTGGACTCAGGGTTACAGGTGAATTTCTGCTACGAGACCATTCCCCCAAGCAAAATAAGGACAAATGAGGGCCTTCTGCCGTAAAGCCGCGTCGGTGGTCCCACATGAATGGGTTAACCAGACTATTTCCAGGTGAAAAAAGCTAATTTTTAGGATGGGCAGATTTGAGGTGCTTGCCGTGGGCATACATGGGAGCCAGAGCTGGAGCCAGCTGCTCGGCTCCCTGACTAAAAAGCAGAAGAAGCATCTTTGAGATTTCAGCAAGACGCATCCCTTCTACGACAAGGTTTCCAGAAAGGAAGCAAAGCCACAGACTTGTCAACCGTTAGAGAGTTCAGATACTTCAGGTTCTGAAAGTGAAGCAGAGAGTTAACCAGAACAAGTGTCTGGTTACCATCGAGACTACTCACCACATTAAAGAATGTTTCCAAGGAAGATGAGGAGGAGGAGGAGGAAGACAGTGTTATGGATGAGACAGAAATGAATCTTGAAGATGGCAATAGCGACATCAGTGAGGAGGAACAAGTGTCAGCAGAGTCTGCTGACACGCAGAGGAGTGTGGCTTTACCTGCAGACCCCGAGGGAAAAGATGGGCATGGGCCTCTGGGCATATCAGAGGAATCCCCCAAGGAGTTTCAGTTCAGTTCAGTTCAGTCGCTCAGTCGTGTCTGACTCTTTGCAACCCCACGGACTGCAGCACGCCAGGCCTCCCTGTCCATCACCAACTCCCAGAGTTTACTCAAACTCATGTCCATTGAGTCAGTGTTGCCATCCAACCATCTCATCCTCTGTCGTTCCTTTCTCCTCCTGCCCTCAATCTTTCCCAGAATCAGGGTCTTTTCCAATGAGTCAGTTCTTCGTATCAGGTGGCCAAAGTATTGGAGTTTCAGCTTCAGCCTCAGTCTTTTCAATGAATATTCAGGACTGATTTCCTTGAGGATGGACTGGTTGGATCTCCTTGC
>SJYX01000388.1:33778-48559 GCA_006410675.1 Oreotragus oreotragus | reverse complement strand
TTCCTCCCTGGGCATCAGTACCCGGCTCCCTGGCTCCCTCTCCCTCCCTGCAGTCCCCAGGCCACCTGCCCATCACAATCCCATCTCAACCCTCACAGCAGACTCCCAGCGACTGTCCCTGGGACATCACATGGCTCGTTCCCGCTCTTCAATTTTCTCCCGAAGCCTGCCTGGGGCTGTGCAGGGTCCTGTAGGTGCCCTGAAGGGTGTGTGTGTGTGTGTGTGTGTGTTTGATTGGGCCCTGCGCAGGGATAATATTTCAAGCTGAAGGAATTTGACAGTCATTTTAAAATGTTTATTTTAAATGCAAGAATTCACGATTAGGACTTCTACGTGGAATCAACCAGGGTCTATCTTGGAGTCTGGATCACTCTTTTTTTTTTTTTTGAATTATTTATTTATCTTATACTTACTTTTGGCTGCACTGGGTCTTCATTGCCGTGCACAGGCTTTCTCTAGTTTCGGCGAGAGGGGGCTACTCTCTGGTTGCCGTGTGCAGGCTTCTCCTTGCAATGACTTCTCTTGTTGCGGAGCAGAGGCTCCAGGGTGTGTGGCTTTTAGGAGCTGCCCCGTGACAAGCGGGATCTTCCCAGACCTGGGCTCGAACGTGTGTCCCCTGCACCGGCAGGTGGATTCTTAACCACTGGATTCCCAGGGAAGTCCGATCCCATGACCCTTAACTGAACAAGTAGGTGCATGGAAAGACCAGGACAAGATGTATGAGGAGGGAGCTGTTAGGTAAAAGACCAGGACACCAAAATAGTGTCTAACAGGCTTTTTAATGGCGAAGCGCTCCTGGGCGGGGTTCCCGGACCCGAGAGAGGCCGGTCGAGAAAGTCCGCGCCCGGACAGTGTTGGGGGTGGCTTTTACACGTTCGTTGCCAGGGATGCTCAGGCTAGATGGACGGGGGTTCGGATAGGTCGCCAGGCCGAGGCGTCGCAGGCTGACAGGTCCTTTTCTACGTGGCTAGGGTGGGGCGGCTTTAGCTGGCGAAGTGTGCGGTCATTGGTCCCCGGGATCTGCGAGGCTCCGGCGGGAGGGCGAGGAGGGGCGGCCCATCATGGCCCCGGGGTCCGGCCTTCCAGGAGCCTGTGTGGAGACCAGAGAGAAACTTTTTAATTGTGTGCAGCGAAGGCGGCTGAGAGTGAGGGGCCTGACTGGTGAAATATGGGCCCAGCTTAGATGAGAGGCCAAAGAGGAGCGGCGTTCTCAAGTCACCCAGAGCCAGACAGTCGTACAGTGTGGGCCCGGATTGAGGTCTTCAGGCTTCCAAGTGTGGACGAAATCGAGTGGGCAGTGGGACAGCTAACAGGGCACAGACGCGAGACCCGGCCTCCACCAGGGACTTCCTGTGCCCCCCGTCACGGTTCCCCGGCTGCCCTGCTGGTCCCTGTACATGACAGCTAAGGAGTCGCAGAGACCCTGGCCAGCCATCCTCAACCACCGCATCCCCTCAGCGTCCCTGTTTTGTTAAATTGTGACTAACTGCGTACGTGTACTTTGGCGGCCCCATGGTGGAAGCAATTCCAGGGGCAATTTGTTTTTATTGATTTATCTTTGGCTGTGCTGGGTCTTCGTTGCTGCTCGGGCCTTTTCTCTAATTGAGACGAGCAGGGGGCTGCTCTCTGGTTGTGGCCTGCCGACTTCTCATTTTGTGGCTTCTCCTCCTTCGGAGCTCGGGCGCCAGAGCATTTGGGCTTCAGCAGTTGTGGCTCATGGACTCGGTGATTACGGCTTCCGGGTTCCCGGGCACAGGCTCACAGTTGTGGCGCGTGGGCTTAGTTGCTCCGTGGCATGTGGGATCTGCCCGGATCAAGGACCGAACCCGTGTCTCCCGCATTCTTGGAAGGCAGATTCTTTACCACTGAGCCACCAGGGAAGTCCTCTTTAAATTTTAATTTTTATTAAAACATTTTATTTTGTATTGGGGTATAGCTGATTAACAATGTTGTGATAGTTGCAGGTGGACGGCAAAGGGACTCAGCCACATTTATACATATATCCCTTCTTCCCCGAACTTCAAGGGCAGTTTGTTCTGGGCATCTTTTTTCTTCCTTGTGCACTATGAATATAACTTTCAAAAAAGTCACCACCAGGGTACTGGCAGATGCCAACACCCTTTTTTTCCCCCCTCAAACACATTTGTTCCCTCACAGTCAGGACCAATGACAGGAACTGCCGAAATATGCAAGGGTTCCTTGAGAGCCTGTGACCGCACACTTCGCAGCAGGCATGCTTCCAGCTGACGGAGTCGACGCTGCTGCTCCTGCTAGGCCGGCGAGCAGCCCTGTCCCAGGGAACACTCAGCCGCAGGTGCAGGTCCCGTCCTGAGGCAAAGGAAAGCAATCACAGGGGAGCTGCTTGTCTGAGGGCTGCCACTGCCCAAGGAAACATCCTCACTTCTCTCTGGTGGCCATACTTGTTGGGCTCAGCTTTCTAAACCATTAGACCAGGGAATCCCCTGGTGGTCCAGCAGATAAGAATCCATCTGCCAACTCATGGGACACAGGTTCGATCCCCGGTCTGGGAAGATAGCACATGCTGCAGAGCAACTAAGCCCGTGTGCCACAACTACTGAACTCCTGCACTGTAGCTACTGAAGCCCGCGTGCCCTGGGGCCCATACTCCACAGCAAGGAAAGCAACGGGAAGCCCGGGCATCACAACGGGCAGGCCCTGCTCGCCACAGCTAGAGAAAGCCTGCGTGCAGCAACCAACACCCAGGGCCACCGAAGAATAATTAATTGATTAAACAGCGCAAGGCCCTAACTTTAATCAAGCTTTTCACTGAATCAACAGAAGGATAGTGGTTCCGTTATATGATATGGGGAGCTCTCGGGAAAATCACTGGGGAAACCAAAAAGAACCCACTAGCCTCATTTGGACATAAAACCTGAAGATGCCTATTAGACACGGAAACATTCTGGTCACTTGTCCTGCGGAGGCCTTCCTTGCTCTGCCCATAAAGATGGGGAGTTTCTTTCAGTCTCTCAAGCCTGTTATCTCCCTAGTCTTTTGTTTCACCCTTAAATCCTATTACAACAGACTTAGTTACACTTTCTCTTGGTTCTCAGAGGCCTGGACTCTTAACAGTGCTGACAAAGGCAGTGTGTCGCAGTGAAAAGAACAAGGACTTTGCAGTCAGGCAGATGTGGGCTCAAATTCTGTCATCAGTGCTTTCAACCTCCCTGAAACCAAACAAGCTGTGAGCCCTCCCTGGTCCTAACACCTCCCTCGACGTGACAACCGAGAACGGCCCTGTGTGGAAGAGGACCTTGAACAGGTGTCGGCTATGATGGATTTTCCTGTCGTTCCTTCCCTTCAGCTGAGCTTCTAAGAGTGGAAGCAGATAGCGGTCCACTGGTTCCTCTTCCTAACTCCTCCCCTCGGCTGCCGTCAGTGTCCACGTCCCCAGTGGCTGCAGCATAAACCCCCCACGTCCTGGGCCGGTTCTGCAGACACTACACGGGGTCCCCCCACCCCCATGCCTTGCACCCATTTCCAACTCTGGGCCTAGGCTCCCGCCCCTCCCTTAACCAGAAACACACCCCTCATTTCTCTTGGAGGGTTCACATCCTAAAGACCCCCAAGGATGAACTCAGGTTCATAAACCATCACCGGTTTACCCCATGCCTGGGATTCCAATCCAAACAACACAGAAACATTCTGGTCACTTGTCCTGCGGAGGCCTTCCTTGCTCTGCCCATAAAGATGGGGAGTTTCTTTCAGTCTCTCAAGCCTGTTATCTCCCTAGTCTTTTGTTTTGCCCTTAAATCCTATTACAACAGACTTAGTTACACTTTCTCTTGGTTCTCAGAGGCCTGGACTCTTAACAGTGCTGACAAAGGCAGTGTGTCGCAGTGAAAAGAACAAGGACTTTGCAGTCAGGCAGATGTGGGCTCAAATTCTGTCATCAGTGCTTTCAACCTCCCTGAAACCAAACAAGCTGTGAGCCCTCCCTGGTCCTAACACCTCCCTCGACGTGACAACCGAGAACGGCCCTGTGTGGAAGAGGACCTTGAACAGGTGTCGGCTATGATGGATTTTCCTGTCGTTCCTTCCCTTCAGCTGAGCTTCTAAGAGTGGAAGCAGATAGCGGTCCACTGGTTCCTCTTCCTAACTCCTCCCCTCGGCTGCCGTCAGTGTCCACGTCCCCAGTGGCTGCAGCATAAACCCCCCACGTCCTGGGCCGGTTCTGCAGACACTACACGGGGTCCCCCCACCCCCATGCCTTGCACCCATTTCCAACTCTGGGCCTAGGCTCCCGCCCCTCCCTTAACCAGAAACACACCCCTCATTTCTCTTGGAGGGTTCACATCCTAAAGACCCCCAAGGATGAACTCAGGTTCATAAACCATCACCGGTTTACCCCATGCCTGGGATTCCAATCCAAACAACACTCAGTTCCTCAGTTCCTAAATTCACCACAGGAATTTAGGATCTAGTCAAGAAAAGACACTAAATCTATCACTTAAGGAACTGTAGGTTTTTTTTTTTTTCCTTTGGCCACACTGTGCAGTTTGCAGGATCTCAGTTCCCCAACCAGGCTAGGGTCTGGGCTCAGGGAAGTGAAAGTGCTGAGTCCCAACAGCTGGACATCCCGGGAATTTCTCAAGCTGTCGTGTGTCCTTTGATATCTGCACAATCTCTCAAGAAGGGGTGTTTTTGCTTCCTATGGCTGCCGTAACGACCCAGCACACACACAGCACAGTCCTGTCCTGCAAGTCTGCAGTGAACCCGATGGGGCTCAAATCCTCCATCCTTAACTTTCTCGTGTCTGCAAAATCTCCTCCTTTGTTGTGTAAAAGGAGGGATTCACAGGGTCTGGGGTTAGGGCACGGGCATTCTTCCTTCTTCCGTGCAGAGGACTCAGAGTATTGTGGGGTCAAGACCACAAGGGGATCTATTTTGGAGCAGGTCCCCCCGACCTCGTCTCAGGGTCCCTTCCTTCCCCAATGTAGGCACAAAGTGTTTGCTGAAGCCAAGAGCTCCATTTTTAAGTTTTGCTCTTTACACTTAAGGCCGGTTCCAGGTCTTAGCCTTTGACTGCAGGAGGTGAGGGTTCCCTGGCCTCTCACACTTGGCTGTCACTGCTGAGTGACAGGAGCGAGCCCGTCCTTGTCTCTGGTCCAGGCTCAGGTTACCAGCACCTGATTCCACACGCCTTCTCTCTACCACCCCCCACGCCTCAAGCCCGAGACAGCATGCCAGCTGTGCACCTCTGTTCTTATCCCCACTGCTCCCCTCGGACAGAATGTCCAGGATACCGGTGCCCTACCTCCCAGTCCCGTGGTGAGTGATCTGATCCGGAAACAACTTGCAGGGCTGGCTTCCGAGAAAGAGCTACTGCTGGAGTGGATGGTCTCCAGTCAGGCTTCCTGGAAGCAGAGCAAGAGAGAGGATTCCAGAGTTTCCTGGAGGGGTCACTGGAGGGAATCCGGGCAGCACAGAGCCAGGAGCTAGCCAGGGTCAGGTCTGAGGTGGGGGGGGGCGTGTGCTGCAGCCTGACTGCAGGGCTCTGAGCACACACTTCAGCCCATGGCCGGCTTCACTTGGGGCTCCAGAGCCCTGCACTAGGCAGTCCTGGCTGCTCCCAGGAGTGGGTGGGGGGCAACTGTCTGAAGAAGGGGCTGTGGCTCAGCTGAGGGCAGTCTCTGCAACAGAGTGAGGGCCTCTGTGAGACCACTGAGCGGCCTGGGTACAGACACCACACCGTGCACCCACGCACGCACTAGATCGTATAAATACTTTGAGAGAAAAAGATCAGACTCTCTGGGAAACAACATCAGTTGCTTTGGAAACAGGTGGCAATTCGGATTCTGATCTGGGGTGAGATGAGAGATTATAAGACTCCAAAGCACATGAAAGGAAGTGAAGATGAAAGTCGCTCAGTCGTGTCTGACTCTTTGCAACCCCATGGACTGTATAGTCCATGGAATTCTCCAGGCCAGGATACTGGAGTGGGTAGCCTTTCCTTTCTCCAAGGGATCTTCTGAACCCAGGGATCAAGCCCAGGTCTCCCACACTGCAGGTGGATTCTTTCCCAGTTGAGCCACCAGGGAAGCCCCTCCAAAGCACAATCAGGGTTAAACAGTCACTAAGAGAAAGGATGCTCTCCAGACCCAGCCCAGGGGAAGGGGTGTTCATTACATCTGTGTGTGTGTATGTGTGTGCACCTGTATGTTTGTGTGTGAATAAGTATGTGTGTGTATATTTGTGTGTATGTGCCTATATATGTGTGTGTGTTTGCACATAGGGAAATGTTTGTGTGTGTTCATATATGCGTGTATATTTGTGTGTGTTCATATGTGTCTATGTAATCTGTGTGGACATGCAGGTGTGCGTATATGTATGTGTATTCATAGGATTACAGGCATCTGTGTGTGTGTATGTATGTTTCTACGTGTTGTGCATCTGCCTGTGAAGGGGGTTAGGGACAGACAGGCACCAATCAGCTGACACACAGGAGTTCCCGGGCTAGAAAGGCAGAGAATGAGCAGGGAGTAGAGATGTCAGGACCCAGGGGGAATGGGAGGAGAGAGAAAGCTTGAGCTGAGACTGTGGGCGATTCAAAAAAGGAAAGGGCTTGAGAGCTGGGGCGGGGACTAGAGTGTAGGACCCGAGGGCAGGGTTTCCAGGCTCCAGCTGGGACCAGGCTGAGAGGGGCAGGGTTGCTCTGGGGTGCGGGGTGGGAAGGAAGACCTGCAGGAGAGAGACTGTCCACCCGGGGACGCCAGACGTCCTTCCACAGAGTTCGCCGGACGCTGAGACCCGTGAGTGGATGAAACCGACTCAGACTCTAGCGGGGGCTGAAAAGGAGCCAGAGCCAAGGAAGGGGAGGGGATCGAGGACAGAAGAATCTAGAACACGAGATGGGGTAGGGGAGGAAATGGAGTGAGACCCTGGTGAGCAGAGCCAGAAGAATCTAGCAACTGGAGAGAGGGAGGGGGAGAGAATCAAGGATGGGGCAGGCCTAGGAGTGTGCAGAGCCCAGAAAGGTCTAGAAAAGCCGGGGAGAGGAGACGATTTCAGGGGGCCGGGGATGAACACGTCCTGCCCTGAGGGACGGGAGGGGAAAGGCGGGGTGAGGAGTAACTCGGCGGGAAGTGGGGGGCTGCGGGGGGAGGGGGGCTGCTTGCGCAAAAAGAGGCCCGAGTCGCCCCAGCGCAGCGGGGGCCGCCGGCCTCCGGGCCGCCTTGGGCAGCTCAGAGCTTGCTGGATCCACGCCGGCCGCGGGCCTCCCCTCGGCGGCGGGCCTTCCACTCCGAGGGCGCCTCCGTGGCGCAGAGCTTCTCCTTCCCGCTGTTCTGTCCCTTGAAGACCGGCGCCCGGGCCCTGTGCCCCCCGACTCCTCTCCAGCGCCCCAGCGCCCCTCCGGCCTTCTCCCTCAGGCCGGGAAGCGGCCTCCCAGCCCCGCGGCCTGCGCTGCCCTGCTCGCCCCACGGACCTCTCCTCAGGGCCCCCCGCCGGAGCTTTCCCTTGGAAGCCTCTCCTGCCCGCGGCCCTGCTGCCCCCCGGCCCTGCAGACCCGGCCCTGGGCCTGCTCTGCGCCCGCCTGCGGGACCCTCGCCCCGGCAGGAGAGCAGAGTCAGCGCGCGAGCAGGCAGGAGGCCACGGCTGCCGGCCATTTCTCCAGGCCCGGGTGTGTGTGCTCAGAAAGGCAGAGTCGGTATGTTGACCGTAACAGCCAAAGTTTGGGTTCACGTTTTCTCCCAGTGTTTGGGGAGATGGCAACTTAGGAGCTAATATATTAATTCAACTCCGATGTGTTTTTCCAAGCTCGTTCTCATAACGTTAGTGACATTTCTTCAGTTTGAAATCACTCTTCGTTAGGCAGGTGCAACTGGTATTTATAATTAGCAAGGAAACGTAAATCTCTGTTTTAAACTTGCCACAGGGATGCCTCTTCTTATACAATAATATATGACGTTCTTTTAAGATTTTCTGAAGATAGTATAGATAGCGAATGGATATATCAATAGAAATTAAATCACTCACTTTTGCTGGTTGATGTTTTATGCTTTTGAAGTCGGACATCAGCTTATTTTTTAAACAATTCAGGTATAACTGGTTGTATGTCACGGATGTTATCTTCTGTAGTATAAATATCAATATCCTTTTAATCAGGTATGCAACCAACCAGTTTAAGGGTTTTCGGACTTGCTCCATTCCATATATCATTACATTATTAATTTCTTGACCTTCTCTGTGAGGAATTCAGCAACCATACCCACTAGAACTTCCATGGTCTTGTGCTTCTTCAGTGAAATAAGTAAAGCCCTGGGGAAAACTTCAAGTGCCTCTGCTCCTTTCAGTCCACGTCCAGAATTTATTTTCTCTGACAGAAGTCACTGGATGAAGTCACTGGCCAATGAGTGTGTGACAGGGAACATGGCGCCACTTGAGGGAAGAGGTGAGTTCACACCCACTTGTTTGCCACCATGATGACTAATCATAAAAATTCAGGGAGGATTCAGTGTAAAAGTCAAAGTCAATAGTATATGTCACATTGCACTTGAAAATATATTGGTTATTTTAAAATATCTTTTGATATTGATTTCTAACATAATTCAACAGTGATAAGAGAATAGACTGTGTATGGTTTTAATACCTTTAGACCATGACATTTTTGTACCTTGCTTTATGTCCCTGGATGTGTTCCAGTGTCTCCTAATTTATAGGAACTTGAAGAGAATTTGTATCCTACTGTTGTGTGAAAATTATGTAATTCTTAATTATGTTGAATCAGTTCTTTGTGCTTTTCAGGTCTACTATATCCTCTACTTCTCTCAATATGCATTCTATAAATTTTAGAGAGTTTGATATTGAAACTCCAATTAAAAATCTTAATTTGTCTATTCAAAATATAATATACAGTGGAAATACATGTAACCTTGTTCTCTATTTTTTACCAAGATTTAAATGTAAAACTAGGGTAGTTCTGGTAACACAGTTCAGTTCAGTTCAGTTCAGTCACTCAGTCGTGTCCGACTCTGCAACCCCATGAACTGCAGCATGCCAAGCCTCCCTGTCCATCACCAACACCCAGAGTTCACTCAGACTCACGTCCATCGAGTCAGTGATACTATCCAGCCATCTAATCCTCTGTTGTCCCCTTTTCCTCCTGCCTTCAATCTCTCCCAGCATCAGAGTCTTTTCGGATGAGTCAACTCTTCGCATGAGCTGGCCAAAGTACTGGAGTTTCAGGTTCAGCATCATTCCCTCCAAAGAAATTCCAGGGCTGGTCTCCTTCAGAATGGACTGGAGATTTAAATGTAAAGCTAGGGTAGTTCTAGTAACACAAAACAGAAGCACTTAGAGATGTGTTTTGTGTTACTAGAACTATCCATGGAGAAGGAAATGGCAACCCACTCCAGTACTCTTGCCTGGAAAATCCCATGAACGGAGGAGCCTGGTAGGCTGCCGTCCATGGGGTCGCTAAGAATCACACACAACCGAGCCACATCACTTTCACTTTTCACTTTCATGCATTGGAGAAGGAAATGGCAACCCACTCCAATGTTCTTGCCTGTAGAATCTCAGGGACGGGGGAGCCTGGTGGGCTACTGTCTCTGGGGTTGCACAGAGTCGGACACGACTGAAGCGACTTAGCTTAGCAGAACTACCCAACTTTACATGTAAATCTGTTTTGTGTTACTAGAAGTACCCTAGCTTTACATTTAAATCTGATTTGTGTTACTGGAAGTACCCTAGCTTTACATTTAAATCTGTTTTGTGTTACTGGAAGTACCCTAGCTTTACACTGAGAGATCTGTTTTGTGTTATTGGAAGTACCCTAGCTTTACACTGAGAGATCTGCTTTGAGGCACCGGAACTGCCCTAGGTTTACACTGAGAGATGAGGAGATCTGCTTTGAGGCACCGGAACTGCCCTAGCTTTACACTGAGAGATCTGCTTTGTGGCACCGGAACTGCCCTAGCTTTACATTATTTCCTGGTGAAACACATTTAAGAGCACTGTAAGAAACGAAGGGTCTAAATGGGGACTTCCTGGACTGAAGACTTGCTGAACAGGGGATTTCCAACTGCCCTTTAGAGACTTTTATGTGTTGTAAGAAGCCTGCTTTGTCTTAAAAAAGTGGAATATTATTGCTCTTTTAGAGCAAATAAATTCAGGATGTGGACTAAAAGGAACAGACACACTCAGACAAGCTCACTTTTCTGGCATGGAGAGGTTGATTTCTTTAACCAAGACCGAGCTAATGGAAACTCTTCAAAATACACTTGCTAATGTTCTCACAGAGAAAGTCAGTAAATCTGTAGGAGGTCAATTACTAGTATACAGACTGGAGCAGGCCCGGACGCCCTTAAACGGCTGCTTAAAGGCCTAGTCAAACGTCTGGTGAGATGGGCCCTAAAAAAGATAGGTTTCATGGCATGGAACCAGCTGGGCCTGAGTTCTTTACAGAATAAGATCTTGTATATATTTAAGGCCATGTTTCGTCCAAAGAGATCTGAAGTCTTTACGGTCTCATCTCTATTTATCTACCACTTTACTATCTAGGCTATCTTTGTGAAGTCTCAAGAAAATGTAATATTATGTTAAAAAGCTTATCACTGTGGGATCTTTATGACCAAGATTTATGATTTACACATGCCAAATGTGCCTGCCTAACCAACAAGACTGATTTGAACCTGGAGAGACATCACTAACATGATAACAGTGTTCAGGAGACAAAGATTACCAGCTTGCCTTCCTGTATTGGTTCCTCCACTGCAGGAAGCAGGACAAAATATAGAAACCGAATTTTTGCTGTTACTGGCAACGCCCAAATGTTTCCTTCCCGCCTGTGTTCAGTCGTTCTTTGTGACGCTTTGAACTGTGGCCCCCCGGGCTTCAATGTCCATGAAGTTTCCCAGGCAAAATACTGTGGTGGCGTGCCATTTCCTACGCCAGCGGATCTTACGCATCCGGAGACCAGACTCAAGTCCCCTCCATGTCCTGCATCGCACGCATATTCTTTACCGCTCAGCCACCCTGGCAACGTGTACACTTCACCCTAAAGAAATAAAGGGCATCTGAACTCTCATGTGGCCTCCTGCCTGTTTCTGTGCTGACTTCCTTCTCCTGGAGGGCAGAGACGCCAGGCAGGGGCAGACCAGGGAAGGGCCAGATTGTAACCAAGCAGGACCCACTGAGGCTTTCCCAGAAGAAACCCCCAGTCAAGTCCTCCACCAGCCTTTTGTCTGTAGAACATCTTTCACCAAATAATCCATTTAGGGGTTTCCCTGATGGTCTGGTGGCTAAGGCTCCACCAGTCAAATTTACGGGCTGAAGGCAGGATCCAGGTCGGGGAACAAAGATCCCTCATGCCTTCTGGCAAGGTTGGGGGGAAATCTGGCCCCAGTACACAGAGGCCCCAATTTGGCAAGGAGATCTGGAGGGAAGCCAGGAGCAATTGGAAGGACAGGGTCCTGGGGGCAGGAGGGCTGAGGGACTGAATCCCAGCGGGCTGGAGGACTGCGAGGTGCCAAAGGGCACATTCCGGAGGCGAGCCCTGAGGAGGCGGCCTGTGCGCAGACAGGCTCCCGAGCTCAGCAGAGAGGCAGGAGGAACACGGGCGGCCCCGAGAGGACGCAGGGCCACAGGGCCCGGGGGCCCGTCTTCAAGGGACAGAATAGGGTCAGAACAGAGCCAAGGAGAAGCTCTGCGCCTCGGAGGAGCCCCCGGCATGTAAGGACGGCCCCGGAGGGGAAGCGTGTGGATGGCGGTGTGGACTCCAAGAAGCTCCGTGCTTCCCAAGGCCGGGCCCAGGAGGCTGGCGGTTCCAACAGTGCTGGATGCACCGGAGGCCTCTCTTTGCCTCAAGGAGGGAAACTGGGAATGCATCCCCGTCCCTCCTCCATCAGAGTTATTCCTCACCCTGACTTTCCCCTCCCATCCCTCAGGGCAGTGCCCCTCTCTTCACCCCCTGCCCCCTAAACTCATCCCCCACCCTGGCTTTTCTAGATTCTTCTGGGCTCTGCACACTCCTAGGCCTGCCCCATCCTCGATTCTCTGCCCCATCCTCGATTCTCTGCCCCTCCCTGCTCTCCAGGTTCTAGATTTCAGACACGCTGGGACCTGGGCTGCAGTGCTTCCACGTGGACACACGTCTTCTTGAGCCACAGACAACAAGGAAATGACAAGGGACTGAATATAACTCTACAGACATGAACAGCTGGGGCAAATGATGCACGAGATAAAGAAAAGATCCAAACTCCAGTCACCCCTTTGGAACTGGAGAACTAAAGCAGGGTCCTGGACGTGATGCCTGCACAGGGCACCACCAAGGGGCTGGGCAGACCTCGCATTCAGCCCTCCAGCCCAGTGCTGGACCCAGCCTGCCCTCACCCCATTTAAAGGCCCAGATTTCCCACATGGGCCCCGATATCCGCTCACCCCCCAGGAGCAAACAAGGCAACTTGTCACCTGTTTGACTCTCTTCCTGATGCACCCAGAGCTCCAATAAAACCTTGTCTGAATTTCCTGTCTGGCCTCTTATCAATGTCTAATGACTTAGGATTCCAAGAACCCTGGTGGGGATCATACCCTTCAGGCTCTGCACACTCCTAGGTCAACACCCTCCTCCCTTTCCTCCCTCCCGCCTCCCCGTGTTCTAGATGCTTCTGTCCTCATGCCATCCCTTCCCTGGACCCTGGATCTGTTTTGCCTCCACTCTGGTCTCAGTTTGGTTCACCTACTCACACATCTCAGCGTCTCTCAAACTCGGTTGAAGCATGACTTCGACTTCCGAGATGGGCATTCGCTTTCCTACAGAGCTCCTCCAGATGCTGGAGGCCCACCCAGACTCCCTCTGACAAAAATCCTGCCCTTCTCAGCCCGGTCCCAGCTGGAGCCTGGAAAGCCTGCCCTCTGTCCCACACTCTAGACCCCACCCCAAGACCTCGCACCATTGGCCTCTCTCACTTCCCCTGGGCTGGAGTCCAGGAAGCCTTTACTCACACACCCAGGCTCAACTCGCTTCCTTTGTTTTAAATTCTAAAATTAAGTTATTTCATTGACAATTTTGAAAGGCACTTTCCACTTACAGCTCTTACAAAATGTTGCCTATATTCCCCGTGTTGTACGATCCATCCTTGAAGCTGTCTTAGGGCTACTCAGGTGACACCAGTGTTCAGGAATCCCCCTGCTAATGCAGGACACACAGGAGACACGGGATCCATCCCTGGGTGGGGGAGATTGCCTGCAGAAGGAAATGCAACCCAATCCCAGTATTCTTGCCTAGAGAATTCCATGGACAGAGGAGCCTGTCTTCCTCCCAGCAGTTTGTACCTCCCACTCCTCCTCCCCCATATTGAAGCCCCTGCCCTCCTGCTAGAAACCACTAGCCATTCAAACTAGCAGCACACGCCAGCCTGCTTATTTTGTCAGGTCCTCGTATTAGTGAATCCTACATGACGTGTAACTATTTTCTCCCATCCAGTAGGTCACTGCTCTCTAGTCGGTGTTTTCCTTTGTTGTGCAAAATTTTTCAGCTTAATTAGGTCCAGGAAGATCCACCGCAGAATAGATAGGCTACCCACTCCAGTATTCTTGAGTTTCCCTTGTGGCTCAGCTACTAAAGAATCCGTCTGCAGTGTTGGAGACGTGGGTTTGATCCCTGGGTTGCAAAGATCCCCTGGAGAAGGGAAAGGTTACCCACTCCAGTACTCTGGCCTGGAGAATTCCATGGAATATGTAGTCCGTGGGGTCTCAAAGAGTCAGACATGACTGAAGTGACTTAGCATAGCAATCTTTTAAAAACTTTTTTATTTTTTAATTGGAGGAAAATTGCTTAACAATGTCATGCTTGTTTCTCCATACAACAATGTGAATCAGTCATAATTATATTTATATCCATATGTCCTATCCCTTGAGAATCTCCCTCCCCCATCCCACCCCTCTGGCTCATCACAGAGTGCCGGGCAGGTCCCTGCACTAGCTAGCAACTTCTCAGGCTATCTGTCTTGAGACCGGCCTGTGTATCTATGTCAATGCGACTTTTTCCATCCGCCCCACTCTTTCCTTCCCCAGTCCACCAGTCCCTTTTCTATATCTTTGTCTCCATTCCTTCCCTGAAAACAGGCTCACCAATACCATTTTTCTAGATTCCATATATTGAAGAACCTAAGCCACCCCATTTTATTAAAAAAGACTCCATTTTAGAGTTCTGAGGAAAGAGTCTTTGGAAATCCCCTGACCTCACCCCACCACCTGCGAGCCAATCAGATCCCAGATCAGGATCTCCTGACTTTACGTTCAGGATTTATGACCTGCCTGGGAAATTCAAATTAAGCCCGGGAAATGAAAACCAATCAGAACCCAACACCTAACCCTTCCACAGAAGTTACTCCCAACCCAGAAACGCAACGTTTTTTGAATTTTTCGCGTGAGAATACCCTAAACTGTGGAAAATTCTGAAAGAGATGGGAATACCAGACCACCTAACCTGCCTCTTGAGAAATCTGTATGCAAGTCAGGAAGCAACAGTTAGAACTGCACATGGAACAACAAACTGGTTCCAAATAGGAAAAGGAGTACGTCAAGGCTGTATATTGTCTCCCTGCTTATTTAACTTATATGCAGAGTACATCATGAGAAACGCTGGACTGGAAGAAACACAAGCTGGAATCAAGATTGCCGGGAGAAATATCAATAACCTCAGATATGCTGATGACACCACCCTTATGGCAGAAAGTGAGGAGGAGCTAAAAAGCCTCTTGATGAAAGTGAAGGAGGAGAGCGAAAAAGTTGGCTTAAAGCTCAACATTCAGAAAA
>SJYX01000388.1:0-23694 GCA_006410675.1 Oreotragus oreotragus | reverse complement strand
GCTGGGCTGGATGAAGCACAAGCTGGAATCAAGCTGGAATCAAGATTTTCAGGAAAAATATTAATAATCTCAGATATGCAGATGTCACCACCCTTATGGCAGAAAGCAAAGAAAAACTAAACACCCTCTTGATGAAAGTGAAAGAGGAGAGTGAAAAAAGTTGGCTTAAAACTCAACATTCAAAAACTAAGATTATGGCATCTGGTCCCATCACTTCATGGCAAACATTGGGGAAACATTGGAAACAGTGACATACTTCATTTTCTTGGGCTCCAAAATCACTGCAGATGGTGACTGCAGCCATGAAATTAAAAGACACTTGCTCCTTGGAAGAAAAGCTATGACCAACCAAGACAGCATATTAAAAAGCAGAGACATTACTTTGCCAACAAAGGCCCATCTTGTCAAAGGAATGGTTTTTCCAGTAGTCAAGTATAGATGTGAGAGCTGGACCATAAAGAAATCTGAGCGCTGAAGAATTGATGCTTTTGAACTGTGGTATTGGAGAAGACTCTTGAGAGTCCCTTGGACTGCAAGGAGATCCAACCAGTCCATCCTTAAGGAAATCAGTCCTGAATATTCATTGGAAGGACAGATGGTAATGCCGAAACTCCAATACTTTGGCCATCTGATATGAAGAACTGACTCATTTGAAAAGGCCCTGATGCTGGGCAAGATTGAAGGCAGGAGGAGAAGGGGACAACAGAGGATAAGATGGTTGGATGGCATCCATGGACAGAGTGTGAGCAAACTCCGGGAGTTGGTAATGGACAGGGAATCCTGCGTGCTGCAGTCCATGGGGTTGCAAAGAGGCGGACATGACTTAGCGACTGAACTGAACTGATTGAATACACTGAAAGAACCTATATGGGAAAAGACCCCCTACCCCAAAATAGATATATGTTCATGTATAACAGAACCAAGTTCCTGTACCTAAAACAAACACAACATCGGAAATCAACTCTACTTCAATAGAAAATAAACGCTGCTACTGCTACTGCTAAGTCGCTTCAGTCGTGTCCGACTCCGTGCGACCCCACAGACAGCAGCCCACTGGGCTCCCCCATCCCTGGGATTCTCCAGGCAAGAACACAGGAGTGGGTTGCCATTTCCTTCTCCAATGCATGAAAGTGAAAAGTGAAAGGGAAGTCGCTCAGTCGCCTCCGACTCTCAGCGACCCCGTGGACTGCAGCCCATCAGGCTCCTCCATTGGATTTTCCAGGCAAGAGTACTGGAGTGGGGTGCCATTGTGTGTGTGTGTGAAGTCGCTCAGTCGTGTCCGACTCTTTGCGACCCTATGGACTGTGGCCCGCCAGGCTCCTCTGTCCACGGGATTCTCCAGGCAAGAATACTGGAGTGGGTTGCCATTCCTTCCCCTAAACCAAAACAAAAACCACAGCTGGAGCAGGGAGAAATGCTGCCCCTTGTGGCCACTTTAGTATCAGCAACTGAAAAACCTCTGCTCTTGGACCCTTATCCACCTGCTACGTGGGAGACCTGGGTTTGATCCCTAGGGTGGGAAGACCCCTTAAGAAGGGGACAGCTATCCACTCCAGTATTCTGGCCTGGAGAATTCCATGGACTCTATAGTCCACGGGGTCGCAAAGAGTCAGACACAACTGAGCAACTTTCACTTTCACTTGGACACTTGTATTCACCAGGCCTGCGAGAATGTAAGGAAAAAAACACCTGTCCTCAACAAATGTCCTCAAGCAGGTCCTGGAAAAACAATTCAAAAGAGGGCAGACGACAAGAGGGCAATCTCCACAGATCAGTTTTGCACTGTTTTGTTGTTATTTTTAAAATATCCTATAAAAAGCCTCCACACACTAAAACCTTATAGAAATGCAAATCAGAGCTACCATGAGGAATCACCTCACACTGGTCAAGATGACCTTTGTCAAAAAGTCCACAAACAATAAATGCTGGTAGGTTTTGGAGAAAAGAGAATTCTCCTGCACTGATACTGTCAATATAAATTGTTAAGAGTCCATACAGAGGAGAGAGTGGAGCCTCCTTAAACAAGAGAACAGTGAATGAAATTATGACGCTCCCTATCCCCCTACAGAAAAAAATAACTCCAAATCGATTAAAGAGCTAAACTGAGGGACAATTACTCTAAACCTCTTGAGGGGTGTATAGGGAAAAAACACTTTGACATCAATGGCAGCAAGCCCTTTTGAATCTGTTGCAGGAAGGGGGACCCCTCCCGGGGCCCGAAACTGGGCTCTGGTCTAACACTTGGAAATGAATTGTCTGAGGAGACACATGTGCTGACAAAGCAAGAGATTTTAATTGGGAAACGGCACCCGGGTGGAGAGTAGGAGGGTAAGGGGACCCAGGAGAAGAGCTCTGTCCCATGGCTTGCAGTCTCGGGTTTCTTGGTGATGGGATCGTTTCCGGGTTGTCTTTGGCTAATCATTCTGACTCAGAGTCCTTAGTGGTGCCCGCCCTGTTCAGCCAAGATGGAGGCCAGCGAGAAGGATTCCGGGAGGTGGTCAGATATGTGGTGTCTCCTTTTGACCTTTCTCGATTTCTTCTGGTTGGTGGTGGCTTATAGAAGTTCCATGCTCCTTACCAGGACCTCCTGTCGCAAAACAATTCATGCAAATAGTTACCATGGTACCTGGCCAGGGTGGGTGGTTTCAGTCAGCGTGCTTCTCCTAACAGATCCACTTTTAAAATAATGAAAAATTAAACAAAACTCAACAAAAGAGCCTCTAACCTCAAAAGCTTTTGCATTGCAAGGGAAACGGTTAAACCAAACTTAAAAAAACCTTGGAATGGGGCGGGGGGGATGTTTGCAACTGAATTTAGAAACAAGGACTTTATCTCCAAAACATGCAAACAGCTCATGCGGCTCAATACCAAAAAAAAAAAAAAAAAAAAACCCAACAATCAACCCAGTAGAAAAATGGGTCAAAAATCTAAATGGATGTTTGTCCAAAGAAGGCATCCAGATAGCCATAAAGCACCAAAAAAGATGCTCAGCATCACTAATTACTGCAGAAATGCAAATCAAAACGGCATCAAGGTATCACCTCACACCCCTCAGAATGGCCATCTTCTCAAAGATCTACAAAGATTAAATGTTGCTGAAGGCGAGGGGAACAGGGAATCCTACACTGTGGGCGCAGAAGTAAATGGGTGGGTGCAGCCATGAAGTAAAACAGTATGGAGGTTCCTTAAAACATTAACTATAGAGTTACCACATGATCTGGCAAGCCCACTGCTTGCCTTAGATCTGGAAGGAAGATTAATTTTATATGACACGTGGATCCCTCTTTTCAGGGCAGCACTATTGACAATATCAAAGAGCATCAACCAAAATGTCCATCCATAGAGAAATGAAGAGTAACTAGTCCTCTATACTCTGGAATACACTCAGCCATCAAAAAGAACAAAAATATGCCATTGGCCGCAGCGTGGATAGATCAAGATATTTATCATATTGGGTGAAGTCTGTCATAGAGGGAAAGAGAAATGTCTTGTTACTTACAGGTGGAATCTGTAATTTCATTCAAATGAACTAATTTATAAACAGAAACAAACACAGGCTTAGAAAACCCACTTATGATTATTTTTTATTTTTTAAAAAGGTAGGGGAAGGGAGACCTTAAGAGGTCGGGATTAACATACACACGTGAAGTTGTGAAGTTGCTCAGTCATGTCCGACTCTGCAACCCCATGGACGGTAGCCTATCAGGCTTCTCCATCCATGGGATTTTCCAGGCAAGAGTGCTGGAGTGGATTGCCATTTCCTTCGCCAAGACATCTTCCCGACCCAGGGATCGAACCTGGGTCTCCCACATTGCAGACAGACGCTTTACCATCTGAGCCACCAGGGGAAGCCCAATTTATCATATAGATAATCCAAAAGGACCTACTGAACAGCACACAGAAGTCTACTGAACACATGCCAGGAACCAATATGGGAAAAGAATCTGAAAAAAAAAAAAGATAAAGTTTCATGTATAGCTAAACCAAGTTCCTGTATACCTATAGCAAACACAACGTTGGAAATCAGCTCTCCTCCAATAGAAAATAAACGCTAAATTACAAAAGATACAGTGGAGCATTGAGAAGTGCTGCCTCCTTGTGGCCATTTTTGGTAACAACAACTGAAAAACCTGTTCTCATGGGCACTTATTCACCACGTCTGTGGGGCTGTCAGTAAAATACATCAGCCCTCAACAAATGTCCTTGGGTTGGTAACGGAGAAAGAATTCAAAACAGAGCAGACTGTCAAGAGGACGATCTCGGGAGGTCAGTTTGACTCTCACTGTTTTCTAAAAAATCACATGGACGTAAAATGCAAATCAAAACTACAATGAGGTATCACCTCACACAGGTTAGAATGGACATCGGCAAAAGGTCTAAAACCAATAAATGCTGGGGAGGTTGTGGAGAGAAGGGAAGCCTCCTACAGTGGTGCTGGCAATGCCGATTGTTCACAGCCAGCACACAGAACAGCGGGGAGGTTTCTCAAGTAAAAAGTGAATGAAATTAGGACACTCCAGAGGGAAAAAGAAACCCCATATTGATTAAAGAGCTGAAGAGAGGGCCAATAACCTAAATCTCTTGAGGAAAATATAGATATAATATGCTTTGACATAAATCACAACTTTTTTTGGTCTACATCTTAGAGTAATGGAAAACAAAAATAAACAAATGGGGCCTCATTGACTTTAAAAGCATTTGCTCAGCAAGGGGCACCATAAACAGGAAAAAAAAAAAGAAAAGAAAACCCTCAGCATGGTAAAAATTAAGTGAATATGACCTGTTGAATATTAAGTGCCCATCAGCACAGTTTTTCCAGTTGTTGTTATGAATGCGCTTGAGTCATGCAGAAACCATCCCCCTCCCCAGTCCCTGGAAAAATTGCCTTCTACAAAGCCAGTCCCCAAAATGTTGGAGACTGCTGCTCTATAGCATAACAATAAGAATATATCTAACAGAACGGATCACTGCAATAAAAACTGACTACACATTAAACTTGTCTTTTTATTTTTCAAAAACAGCAAGATCTTTCTTATATAGAGTTCCAACATAAATACAAATTAGAGTACAAAACATTTTTCAAGGTGAACTAATTAGGTTTTTTGGGGAAAAAGTCCAGAAAGAAAACAGCACTCTACTGTTGCTTATTTCCAGACAAATTAAGGTTCTGCGGGTATTATTTTAGCCCTATATTACATGCTTTGTCTCTATTTACTGACAATGAGAAGTTTGAAGGTTTTTCCCCTAAAATTTAAAATAACATTTTCTGTAAAGGAAAATTAACAAGCTAACTTGTTAACAAATTAACTTTATACTTAACAAGCTAACTTTATTCTTCAAGGAACTATAATAAGAGAAGAAATGAGCCTAAAGTTAGCAGAAGGAAAGGAATACTAAAAATCAGAGCAGAAGTAAATGAAATAGAGACCAGGGAAAGAATAAAACAGATCAGTGAAACCAAGAGGTTTTTTGTTTTTTTTTTCCTCTTTCCAAAGAAAGTGTTTCATTACTTAACACTGGTAGGGACTTGGGGGAGGGCAACCTTCTGTGAGGCACCTAAGACTTTCAGCAGCTCACTTCCATCCTGTCTTCCGTTCCTCTCTAGATCCGGCTGAATTAATTTCCCTCGAAAAAAGTAAGAAACACGTCTTGGTTTCATCCCAGCGATTCACATTCTCCCTCCTCTTGGAACCCCCCTCCCCCCGCTCCACTCTCCTTGCTCCTCCACTCCAGCCCAGCGGGCGTCACCTGCCGGACACACCTGCTGGTCACCCTCAATCAGCCCGACCAGCTGCTCTGTTAGTCTCAAGACAAAATTCGCACTTTGTTTTGTTTTTTACCCCTTTGTGAACCGTCTTCCTAATACACTGAGAGCCGTGTTAGGGAGAGCACTGCTCTCCTTACCCACTCGCAGATGCTCTGCCTCCGCGTCTGCACACAGGGGGCTTCCCCTCCTTCTCTTCCCCACCATCTCCCGCCACAGAGGAAATGCAGACAGTCATTCGTTCTGAGCTCTCCTCTGAATTATAATTACCTGCAAATTCGCAGGGACTCCAGAAAGCTAGGTTTTATATGGTACCTTCAATAAATCCCATAAAACCTTTTATGTTAGAAAAAAAAAAAAAATCTCACTTGAAGTTTTGCTCAGTAAAGCCCCACTGGAAAGCCCACTGTCTGCTCCCCAGTCATCCCTCCATCCAGCCGGAGCCGGGGTGTGGGCAGCGGGGCAGGGCCAGCACGTGTCCTGCCCAATATCAGTCACCTGACTCTTGCTCTTTGCTCCAGAGTTCTGTGCAGGTAACAGTTACTCGGGATGGACCAGGGGCTCCTGAGTCTGTAGTTACAGGGGCTGGGTCCTGAGACCCGCTCTGCCCACAGAGATGCCATCACCACACCAGCTGCAGCATCAGAGACACCCGCAGCGTCTGCATGGAGCATCTGCTGCATCTCCAATAAGAAGAGAATGTTTTCCCGGGCACAGTCCTCCTCCTCCTCCTCAGATCAGAAGAGAAAGACAGAGGGAGAGAGAGAAAGAGAGACAGAGTGAGACAGACACAGACACAGAGAGATACAGTGAGAGACACACAGAAAGACAAAGAGACAAAGAGGCAGAGAGTGTGTGTCTGTGTGTCTGACACAAAGTAGCCCGCCAGGCTCCTCTGTCCGTGTGACCCCATGGGCTGTGGCCCCTCAGGCTCCTCTGTGCATGGGATTTCCCAGGCAAGAAAACTGGAGTGGGTGGGTGGCCCTTTCCTCCTCTAGGGGATCTTCTCGACCCAGGGATTGAACCCACATCTCCTGAGTTTCCTTCCATTGGCAGGGGGATTCTTTACCACTGCACCACCTGGGAAGCCCCTGACTAAGGACAACTGCTGGCAGTTATCCAGAGGATTCCAACGGGGAGTGGAACAGCAGGCAGAAAACATTCTCAGCCTTCTCTGGGATAAGACGCGGTTCAGAATCAACATTGAGATTAGGCATTAATGGGACACTCCGAGGTACGTCAAGAACTTCCTTTGTGGGGCTTCCTTGGTGGTCCAGTGGTTGAGAATCAGTCTTGCAATGCAGGGGATGTGGGTTCAATCCCTGGTCGAGAAACTAAGACCCCACACGCTGGAGCAACGAAGCTTGCATGCTGCAACTACTGAGCCAGCGAGCTTTAGAGCTTGAGTGCCACAACGAAGACCCACCACAGCCAAATGCATAAATAAACACTTTAAAAAGAGGAACTTGTTGAGGCCTGCCCCAGGCCGCGGGAGTGAGGTCTTGCACCAGCGCCACAGAAGCACAGCCCAGAACCAAGGTCACCACCAAAGCTGACTGAGCCCCTTTGTAGCCTCGTCAAAAGCCCCTGATAATCCCTAACGACCCTCCTGACTCCCAGTTAAGCAAAGAGGCCCACTCCAGTAAACACCCTATAGCATCGCAACCAATCACCTATCGCCAGCCTTCCAGCAGGAATTTTCTTTGTCTTGATAGAAAAGTTGGCTGTTAACTCATGAACACTGTCGCCTCTCCTGGTCTGTCAGGAGCTGACAGCCAGCTGCGGTCGCAGTACCCTCTCTATCTCTGCTCTTTGTTCCTAATACACTCACTCCCTTCTGAAGTGCTCTGGGTCTGGAAATTCTTTTCCAACCCATGCTCACACTGCCTCACCATCTGGTGGCCTATGGGGATTGCTCTCAGGGGACCCTGCCCCAATCTCCTTTCCTCCTGCCTTCTTCCTTGGGCCCTCTGCGAACAGGCAGGTGGCTGTGGAAGCAACTGAGGAACTCTGGCCAGCGTTACCCTCTGGCGTGTCCTGAAGGCCCCACGGCTCGCTGGGCCCCAGCAGTTGCTGCCCAAGTGGGTGAAGGTCTCTCTTTTCTCCTCCTTTCCAACTGAGGACTAGGCAAACCAACACTGTGTTGGCACGGGTCAGGCGTTTGAAAGCCACTAGGGTGCCTGCTGCTAGAAGACACCCGCGGCAGAAAAAAGGGAGTCACTGAACAGACCAGGCCCCCAGGGCTCCTGCCCCCGAGACAAAGTCCGTGCACAGCATGTGCCATATTGGCTCAGGCAAGACACTGGGCCCAGTGCCCAGGCCACACCTCCTAGCAGGAGTAAACAGCAGACTACCCTCCGCTTGTCCTCTCTGTGTCTTTCACTTTCCCTCCCTCTGTCATGATTAATTTACAGGGGCCTGGGAGCAGCCTCTGACTCATCCCAAAGAAGGCCTCCCCGGGTCAGAGGATCCGCAAAAGGCGAGTCACGGTTGGTTCCGGGGACACTCCATCTTTCCGGCCCTAGTCGCCAGGTGTTTTCACGCAGTTTGGGCCTAGGCTGGCGCCTAGCCACACGGCTTTGTGCCGCTCTCGGTCACACCTTCCGAGGTGATCTCTCACTGTGGGACGCAGTTGCTGGGATGGTGAGCCACTGTGCCGTTAGCCACACGGTGCCTCATCACACGCAGAGGGTTCACTGGGACAGCTGGAATGCCTTCTGTGGCCAGTGAATTCTCGGTACCCCCATTCTAAAAATGGGCTCAGGTGTGTCTTGAGACCCTCCCTCAGACTCACCTCTAGGCTGTATTCTGAAGAACTGGAAAAAAAAAAATTTGACCCTGAAAATCTTAAGAAAAGGGTCACTTTCTTTTGCAACAAAACTGGGAGCCAGTACAAATTGAGGAACCAAGAAAAATGGCTTCCTCATGGCCCATTAAATTACAGCACAATCCTCCAATTTGATCTCTTTTGATGTTCCTTATGCTCAAAACTTTATGGCACTCAGTCAGATTCCAGATCTAAGGGGCTCACGCCGCATGTGTCTTTCTGCTGCTGCCCTGTCCCCTCATTCCCCTCTGTCTCTCCTTCCACCAGATCTCCTGGTCCAGGACTTTTTCCTATAATCAAAAGCCTGGAAAAACCTCTCCTAAAATTCTAAAGAATCCCCTTCTAACTCCTCCTGTCTCTCGGGGCAGTGGGGTGGGAGAGAAGGAAGTGGGAACAGAACCAAGCTTCCCCTATTCCTGCAAGTTCCCTTACTCCTTCAGATGCTTCTGATCAAACCAGAGGAACAACCCCTGCTGGGAGAACACCTTATCAGTCAATCCGCACCTGTGACCAGAGCCAATGTGAATTTGAACACTCTCCAATTTAAAAATGTAAGCTATCAGACCATGCGCCCAGAAAGGAAAAAGACAACATAGCCATGATATTCTTTGGAATCCAGGAAAAAACTGGCTCAAATGAAATCTTTTTGAAATTGCAAAACTACTTCTTTTGGCACGTGCAATTAGGAAAAAGCTGGCTTGTTAAGATACTTTTTGTTTTTCCGACCCTGCCTGCAGAGAAGGCCATGGCACCCCACTCCAGCACTCTTGCCTGGAAAATCCCATGGACGGAGGAGCCTGGTGGGCTGCCGTCTATGGGGTCTCACAGAGTCGGACACGACTGGAGTGACTTGGCAGCAGCGGCAGCAGCAGCAGCAGCAGCAGATGTTTTTCTGGAACTCTGTTGCTTTTTCAATGATTCAATGGATGCTGGCAATTTGATCTCTGGTTCCTCTGCCTTTTCTAAATCCAGCTTCAAAATATGGAAGTTCTTGGTTCACGGACTGTTGAATCCAGGCTTGGACAATTTTGATGATGACTTTGCTAGCGATTGAGATGAGTGCAACGGTGTGCTAGTTTGAACATTCTTTGGCATTGCCTTTCTTGGGAACTGGGATGAAAAATTGACCTTTTCCTGTGGTTACTGCTAGGTTTTCTAAATTTGCTGGCATATTGAGTAGAGCACTTTCACAGCATCATCTTTTAGGATTTGAAATAGCTTAACTGGAATTCTATCACCTCCACCAGCTTTGTCTGTAGTGATGCTTCCTAAGGCCCACTTGACTTCGCATTTCAAGATGGCTCTAGGTGAGTAATCACACCATCATAGTTATCTGGGTCGTGAAGATATACCCATTTGAATGCAGAGTTCCGAAGAATAGCAAGGTGAGATAAGAAAGCCTTCTTCAGTGATCAATGCAAAGAAATAGAGGAAAACAATAGAATGGGAAAGACTAGAGGCCTTTTCAAGAAAATTAGAGATACCAAGGGAATATGTCATGCAAAGATGGGCTTGATAAAGGACAGAAATGGTATGGAGCTAACAGATGCAGAAGATATTAAGAAGAGGTGGCAAGAATACACAGAAGAACTGTACAAAAAAGTTCTTCATGACTCAGATAACCATGATGGTGTGATCACCCACCTAGAGCCAGACATCTGGAACAACCTTATCAGGTAAATAAAAAGACTGTCTCAAAGAAATCTCAAAGTATAGTGGGGACCTCTAGAAGAAAAAATCCACCTCAACAAAAACTGATGCCAGACCTATGACAGCTACAGTCAATGGACCAAACGTATTAAAAACAAATTAGTCTTGGCTCTGTTTAATAAGAATTAGGGTAATGGTAGAAAGAAATTTGTCTCACTGAATATTAAATCCTAGTTTTGTTAATTAAGGTGAGTGTTTACTAACATTCACTTCTGAGATAATTATTTGTTGTTATAACATTTAATTAAATTAATAAGAGGACATTCTAAGTTTGTTTCTGAAGACTAACTTCATAATCAATCTTTGGATAAAGATCAGATGCTCCATGATCTACAACCAGAAGATTAACACCAGATTATAGTCATTCAACAAACTAAGTCAGACGACAAGGTAAATACTGGGCTACACCTAGTAAGAGTTCTTAAATTCTTACTTGTGACGTTACTATTACCGCTAGCTATAGTGCTTTCTATATTGCCTATTTTACAGAATTGTTGTCTCTTACATTACCAATTGTGTGACTGAGTCTCTAATAAAAGGATGATATATAGTTCCATATGAGATCAATGATTATAATAATGTAACTCTAGATATGAGAAGAAGCAAAAAGACGGAATATTTTCATGGACTATAAGAGACTACTAGTAAGGCAGATACGATCCAGGACTTTTGCTACTTTCGTAGCCTAGTCCAGTAACAGCGCATTGAGTGAACAATCAAAATATCTTCGCTAGACCTGGGAACGAGCATTCCTAATATATCTTCGCTAGACCTGGGAACAAGTATTCCTAACATCATGGGACAAAATGATCACAATATGCCCCCCAAACCATGGTCAAATCTATAGCCATGAAGGGAGCCTGCAGCTCGAAACTGGCACTTGCCATCTGCCTCTACAAAGATGAAATCAGGAGCCACTACAGCTGCCAACCTTCTACACCCACAGAAAGGAATTCAGGGTAGAAATCATGAATGAGGCGTTCTGTGCTCTAAGAAAAACTGGCAGGACGGGTCTTCAGATAGTTAGATATTTTCAAGTAAAGATTTTCATGAACCCCAATTCTTGCATCTTCTCATACCTAGAGAAGCCCCAAGATCGCAGACCAATGTCTGGCCTTGGTTCTCCTGACTAGCCTCTCATTTAGGCCCCTTGGCAGTTTTTCTGCTTCTACTAACCTTCAGGCCATGTATCTCTAACCTTCTTGTTAGGTTTGTTTCTTCTAGAATACAAATAAAATCTCCAGATGCTGATGCAACAAGGATGCCAGCTGGTTGACACGAGGACTATGCTAGAACAAGCGGTTTTCTCATTCCACAGACTCTCATCTCCCTCCAGAAATGCACCCTGACAGAGTGTGGGCATTGGGACCCAGGACCCCAGGACCCTCCTGTCCAGCAGGAAGAAGCCAGAGCAGTTTCGGCCCCTTTCCCCAATGACTTGGGTCCTCACGTTGCAAGAGAGGATAAGCAGGTAGTTAGACATGAGCAGGGTGTAAAGGGGCCAAAGATTTGGCCCATTAATAAGACTGAATCCTGCCCCAGGGCACAGGTGTGAGGTCTTGCACCAAGCCACAGAAGCAGGGCCCAGAACCAAGGTCACCTCAAAAGCTGACTGACCCACTTCATAACTGTTGCCAAAAACCCCCTAATAGTAACTAAAAAGCTGCCTGACTCCCAATTAGGCAAAGATGCCCACTCCAGTAAACACCCTATAACGTGAAACCAATCACCTAATGCCAACCTTTCAGCAGGAATTTTCTTTGCTTTAAGGCTATTTTGTTTTAAGCCAAAAAAAGTTGGCTTTAACTCATGAACACTGGCGACTCTCCCTGGTCCGTCAGCTGTTGTCGGCCGGCTGCGCTTGCAGTGCCCACGCTCTCTCTGCTCTTTGTTTTTAATAAACTCACTCCCTTCTGAAATGCCCTGTCTCAGACTGCTTGAACAGCGTAGACTTGGGAGCTGGGGAGGCAGGCTCCCCATATGAGCAGAGGGCCCAGAGGCGCCAGGGCGGCCTTCAGAGGAGTGTGGGGAGCACAGGGCCCGGGAGCCAGTCCTCAAGGGATAGAATAGGGTCAGAACAGAGGGCAGGAGAAGCTCTGTACCACAGAGGAACCCTTCCAGTGTAAGGACCGTCCCCACAAGGGAAGCGTGCAGACGGTGTGGACTCCAACAAGCTCTGAGCTTCCCAAGGGAGGCTGGCGGTTCGAAAGGTCAGGATGCGCCTGAGGCCTTTTTGCCTGAAAAACAGAAACTACACAAGCAATCCCATCTCTGCAGAGTCATTCCTCACCCCGACTTTCCCCTCCCATCCCTCAGAACAGCAACTGTCTCTTCATTCCCTGCGCCCTAAACTCATCCCCCTTCCCCCTCTCTTCCAGGTCATTCTGGGCTCTGCGCACTCCTAGGCCTGCCCCATCCTCCATTTCCTCCCCTTCCCACTTCTTGTATTCTAGATTCTTCTGCCCACTATACCTCCGCTCCCTGGATCCTGGATCCTTTTCAGCCTCCATGTGGCCTCAGTTGGTTTCACCTACCCACACATTTCACCATCTCGCAAACTCCACGGAAGAACGTCTGGCGCCCCCACGTGGACATTCATTTTCCTGCAGGGCTTCTCCAGACGCTGGCGGCCCCAACCAGACCCCCTCTGAGAGCAACCCTGCCCTTCTCAGCCTGGTTCCGGCTGGAACCCGGAAACCCTGCCCTCTTGTCCTACATTCTAGGCCCTACCCCAAGCTGATCCCTCACTTCCCCAGGCTTGGAGTCCAGGAGCCCTATTCTGGCCCCGATGCCCACTTCTCATGTCCTTCATTTTTTGAATCTCCTGCATCCTCAGCTCAAGACTTCTGTCTCCTCCGGGGTCCTGACATCCCCTACTCCTGCTCAAACTCTGCCTTTCTAGCCCCAAAGGATTCCAATCTCCTCCACCTGGTTTCCTAGACCCTTTCTCCACCCGCTCCTCTTCTCCGGGACTCCTGTGTGCCAGGAAATTTGTGCCTGCGTGTCGCTAACTCCCTTCAGATGCAAAACACATAGAAACATACACACACACACAAATAGATATAAACACACAAACATACACACATACACACACCCGTGTACACACACGTATGTAGGCACATACTTACATACATACACACAAATAGACATATATGGATATGTTAGGTACGTAGAATAGGGAAAAGGAGTCCAAAATGGCGGTGGCTAAAAGACAAGGAAGGGGAAAGCCTGCGAAAATAGAACAAAAGAAGGTCCGAGGACCAGAGTGAAGACTTCAGGTAGAACAAACAGCGCTCCTGGCTAAGCCCAATTTGCACAGGGCAGGCCCAGGGGGAGGAAAAACATATAAAGGAGGAGCCATAGCCTTGCCCTCTCTCTCTCTCTCTTCCTCTCCCGCGTGCGTGGGCTTTTTCTCTCTCTCCCTCTCTCTCCCCCTCTCCCACGTGCTTCTCCACTCTCTTCCCTGCAAGTCTTTGGGTTGGCATGCCCTCATGCTTCGAGGATGGATTCTCCTGCTATCTTCTCAATAAGATAGAGCTGTTAACACTGATTTGCCTAAGAGCTATAACACGGTTCGTCCAAGACCCGAGAGCTGTGACGCGCTGAGGGCGCTCATGTCCGTTGCTCCAAATCTTTGTTGTGATGAGACAGAACCGAGGAACATACACTCGCGTGACATCTATGGTGCCGTGACTCGGATATAACCTGGCTGAAGCAACCTCCACGCGGAAGAGGCCAGGCACAGCAGGAGCCCAGCTCAGCGAAGCTCCCGCGGTAGAGGCGGAACGTGAAGAAAACCCAGCGCAGGGGACGGCCCATCGTGCTGGAAACCGGGACAGCGGAAAACAAACTCAGCAGAAAGCTCACGCGGCCCAGTCTCAGATCCCAGAAGGCCTCCGGTTAAGGTAAGAGGTCCTCGCTGGAGGGACATGCCTAACGAAATCTTAATTCCTTTACAATCTCTCGTTTCTTGTTTCCTCGAACCTCCTGCAAGCAGGCGGGCGGCATGGGGCACAACTGAGGGACTCTGGAGAGGCTACGCCTCAGCATGTCCCAAAGGCGCTGTCTGCTGAGCCCCAGTAGCTGCTACACAAGCCAGTGGGGGTTCTTCTGTCCTTTCTCTTCTCTGTGCCAAGGATCAGACCAATGAAACTGTGAGCACTGGTCAGATATTGAGCAAATTTTCCGGCGGGCTATGAAGGGGATTCCTTGGCACGTTTTTCCCACTGCTTTTCCCTCCCGTCCTTCAGCTCTCTCCCGGCACTCAAGCTCAGCCAAAACAAATGAAACTCAGGCTCTGATGTCTCATTGCAAAAATTCATTGAGACACAAAGCGATAAGAGGTGGATTTGTTAGGATCCAGAGGGAAGCCACTCTTCAGGGTGTGAACCATTGCCAGCACAACTGAGGGACTCTGGAGAGGCTACGCCTCAGCATGTCCCAAAGGCGCTGTCTGCTGAGCCCCAGGAGCTGCTACACAAGCCAGTGGGGGTTCTTCTGTCCTTTCTCTTCTCTATGCCAAGGATCAGACCAATGAAACTGTGAGCACCGGTCAGATATTGAGCAAATTTTCCGGCGGGCTATGAAGGGGATTCCTTGACACGTTTTTCCCACTGCTTTTTCCTCCCGTCCTTCAGCTCTCTCCTGGGACTCAAGCTCAGCCAAAACTAATGAAACTCAGGCCCTGATGTCTCATTGCAAAAATTCATTGAGAGACAAAGTGACAAGAGGTGGATATGTTAGGATCCAGAGGGAAGCCACTCTTCAGGGTGTGAACCATTGCCAAGGGCAAGGGCTGGGGCCACAGCATTAGGCCTGTCTCTTATACACATCTAGATGTGTATAAGAGACAGACCTGATGTCTCATTGCAAAAATTCATTGAGAGACAAAGTGACAAGAGGTGGATATGTTAGGATCCAGAGGGAAGCCACTCTTCAGGGTGTGAACCATTGCCAAGGGCAAGGGCTGGGGCCACAGCATTAGGCCTGGCTAGGTTTTGTGAGGGGTTGGAATTCATATGCTAATGACTAGGAGGATCATCCCTACTACTGGGGAACCACCCACTCCTCCCTCTTTTGCCTTGGAGCTGTCCAGCCACCTCTGGGTGTGTCTGTTGGTTTATAGATTGGGGATTAAGTATTTGAATTTGACTTGTCATCTTGGACCCAATTGGTTTCAATTGGTTTACATTATCCCCTTGTGCTGTGTCATTCTTTCAAAGGTTGTGCTCTGCCCCCTTCCCTCCTGTCTCATGCTCTTTGCCTGAGCCCCATCCAGACCCACAAGGTTGCCTCTACAATCTTCTAGAGAGACAACCAGAAAATAGTTGGCCTTGGGAGGGAAATACTCTATAATATCCAACCCCCTAATCCTACCCAGTACTGGTCATACTGGAGATCTTGGGGACGCCCAAACTCCAGTCCAGGGGTCCCAGGAAGTCATCACGCCTTGACCTGCCTAGGGATCTGGTCCTCGAAAGATTGTCACACCTCAATCTGCTCGGGGATCCGCTAGTCCCAGGGGTCCCAGGAGGTCATCAGGCCTCGACCTGCCCAAGGACCCAATTCTCGGGAGGCCGTCACGCCTCGGCCTGCCCAGGGATTCGATCTGTAGGAGGCTGTCACGCCTCAGCCTGCCTGAGGATCTGCACCCTGACCCGGGGACGCCTGGCTCTCAGGTTGCAACAGTGCTGGGTAGGATAAGCTTCAGAAAGACTCACCCCTAAGGAAGTCCACCCATGGAAACAGAAGGAAGCTTATTACTTGTGGGACTGTGCCCAGTCTCAGCAATAACTCAGGAGCCCAATGAAAACCCCATTGCCTTTCTGGAAAGGCTAGAAGAGGCACTCCAAAAGTTTATCAATCTGGACTTAGACTCATCAGATATGAGAATTAAGTTACAACAACTACAACAGCAAGACCCTGCTGCCTCTTTAGATGAGATGGTCCAGACAGCCACCAATACCTTTTATAACAAAGAACAGGAGAAGGAGGCCAAGGCCCAGAATAAGGAGAGAAAGAAAGAGACAAGGCATGTCCAGATGCTGGCTGTCCTCCAGAGAAGCCCTATGGCAAACCCTGAGTCCTTGAAGGACAAGGCACGAGACAAATGCCTGATCTGTAGACAGGTGGGGCATTGAGCCAAAGAGTGTCCAAACCATGACAAGTCTCATGACATTGGGTGGCACTCTGCCCTCGGGACCCAAGAGCCTCAAGGTCAAGCGCCAAGCTTACCCTCATGATGGTTCAAGAGGACTGAAGTGGCCCGTTCCAGCCAGCCTGCCTGTCACAGATAACCATAACGGGGCTGGAGCCAAGGGTGCAACTGGATGTGGCAGGTAGGTCAGAGAATTTCTTGGTTGACACAGGGGCTACCTACTCTGTCTTGATCTCCTACTCCAGAGCCTTCTCCTCTCAAACCTGTACCATTTTGGGTGCTACAGGAAAAGCAACTACTAAAAGATTCACCCAAGCACGTCTTTGCTGTTGGGATGGACAGATATTTTCCCACCAGTTTCTGGTGGTCCCTGAGTGTCCTACTCCCTTATTGGGAAGAGATATACTCACTAAACTGGGGACCACCCTTGTGATGGGAAGTTTTTCAGCCCCTAGAGCTCTACAGCTCCTGGTTACTACTGAGGAACCCATTACACCTTCAATAGAGAGGGACCAGAAACCATGGGGAGACAAAATTAACCCCCAGGTATGGGACCAGGGGATTCCTGGACGAGCCCACCAAGCTGAACCAGTCATCATTGTCCTCCGAGATCCCACTCGGTTTCCTAACCAGAAACAATACCCTCTCAAAAGAGAGGCTTAGGAGGGACTACAGCCCTTAATAAATAAATTCCTTTCTTGTGAGCTATTGGTCCCCACCAGTTCGCCATGTAACACCCCAATCCTCTCAGTAAAGAAAAAAGATGGAACCTGGCGAATGGTTCAAGATCTCTGGATGATAAATGAAGCTGTAGTCCCCCTCCGTCCCACAGTACCCAATCCCTATGTAATCTTAGGAGAAATCCCACCCAGTGCCAAGTGGTTTACGTCTTGGATCTCAAAGATGCATTTTTTTTGCATACCACTGGCTAAAGAATCCCAGTATCTTTTTGCTTTTGAGTGGGGGGCCCCAGGAGAAAAACACCAACAGATGACTTGGACAGTATTCCCTCAGGGGTTCAGAGAGAGCCCCCACCTGTTTGGACAGGGCCTTAGCCGGGATCTCCTAGATCTGGACCTGGGACCTAAAGGGNTTTTTTTTGCATACCACTGGCTAAAGAATCCCAGTATCTTTTTGCTTTTGAGTGGGGGGCCCCAGGAGAAAAACACCAACAGATGACTTGGACAGTATTCCCTCAGGGGTTCAGAGAGAGCCCCCACCTGTTTGGACAGGGCCTTAGCCGGGATCTCCTAGATCTGGACCTGGGACCTAAAGGGAAAATATTACAATATGTAGCTGACCTACTAATTTGCTCTCCAGATGAGAAAAATGCCCAACAACACGCAATTCAGGTTCTAAACTTCCTGGCAGAAAGGGGATATAAAGTCTCATATGCTAAGGCACAGATGGTCAAGACAAAGGTCACTTACCTGGGAGTTCAGATTACACACGGGTCCAGGAGGCTGTCCTCTGATCGGGTACAAGGAATCCTCCAGTTGCCCTCCCCCACAACTCGAAAACAATTGCAAGCTTTCCTGGGGCTAACTGGATATTTTAGAATCTGGATACCCAACTATGGTCTAATTGCCTAGCCCTTATATGAAAGCTTAAAGGGACGAGATGATTCAATCCCACTGATGTGGAGAACTCCACAAAAGAAGGCAGAGACTACACTAAAACAGGCCTTAACTCAGGCACCTGCCTTGAGGTTGCCAGACCCAGAAAAAGCATTCCAACTTTATGTCCATGAAAGAGAGGGAATAGCCTTGGGAGTGTTAACTCAAAGGTTGGGATCTAAGCCACAGCCTGTAGCTTACTTAACCAAAAAGCTTGATCCAACTACCCGAGGCTGGCCCCCTTGCCTTTGAAATCTTGCAGCTATTGCAATCATGATAGAAGATGCTTTAAAACTCTCCTTTGGGGGCAAACTAACTATTTTTACCAGCCACCAAGTAAAACAACTCCTAAATGGGAGAGGCCATTTATGGATGTCTGATCAACGAATCCTCAGATATCAAGTAATGCTGATGGAAAATCCAGGCCTCACTATATCCCCTTGTGAAGTTCTTAAACCAGCCACCCTCCTGCCTACCCCCAAGGGCTCTCTCCCCTTTCACTCTTGTCTAGAAACCTTGGACCACTGGACAAAATCCCGAGGGGGATTGTCAGAAGATCCTCTGACCAATCCTGAGGAAATCTGGTACACTGATGGAAGCAGCTTTGTCTTGGATGGAAAAAGAAGAGCCGGGTATGCAGTAGTCTCCAATTTTGAGACCATAGAGGCTAAGCCTCTGCCACCAGGTACTTCAGCCCAATTAGCTGAGCTCATAGCCCTGACTCGAGCTTTAGGGCTGGGAAAAGGAAAAAGAATAGCCATTTACACTGATTCCAAGTATGCCTTTCTGGTGCTACATGCACACGTGGCTATTTGGAAAGAAAAGGGCCACTTGGCCACCCGAGGGTCCCCAATCAAATATGGTGATCAGATTCTTCGACTCTTGAAGGCAGTCCATCTGCCCACTGAGGTTTCAGTCTCCCACTGTAAAGGGCACCAAAAAGGGAGCCCAGAAGTGGCACGAGGGAACCAAACAGCTGATCAGGCAGCTAGGAGAGCAGCATTACAGAACCATGACCTAATAGGGGTTGCCACCTTAGTTCCACAGACTAATTTGCCAGAAACTCCTTCCTATACTGAAGGTGAGACTCTTAAAGCTAAGAGCGAGGACTTTCAAGAAGACCATATGGGGTGGCTCCAAAAGGAGGGACTCCTTTTTCTGCCTGGAAATCTCCAATGGAAGCTGGTTAACTCCTTACATGCCACTACTCATTTAGGAGAAAAGGCCCTCCAAAGATTACTAGAAAGGTCCTTCAGAGGACAGACTTCCAAACAACTATAAGACAGGTGGTTTCCTCTTGTCCCACTTGCCAATTAAACAACCCCAAGGAGCTCGAAGACCCCAGCTGGCCCAGCCTTTCCAACGATGTGGAGCCTACCCAGGAGAGGACTGGCAGATGGACTTCACCCAGACGCCAGTTTCTCAAGGGTATAGATACACTCACAGGATGGATTGAAGGCTTTCCCACCTGGACTGAGAAGGCTGAGGAGGTGGGAAAAAACTGCTTCATGAAATCATTCCAAGATTTGGCCTGCCCAGGTCATTACAAAGTGACAATGGGACACCATTTACTTCCAAGGTCACCCAAGGGGTCTCAAAAGCATTGGGCATTACTTATTATCTCCATTGTGCCTGGAGGCCTCAATCTTTGGGAAAAGTAGAAAGAGCCAATCAATTCTTAAAATCAGCTACAAAAAAGGTAACCCAGGAGACCTCCCTGGGATGGAAGGAGGCTTTACCAATCGCTCTCCTCTGCACCTGCATTGCCCCTAAGGAACAGCTTGGTCTTAGTCCTTATGAGATGCTATATGGGAGACCTTTTGTTATGTCAATGACCTCTTCCTAGATCCAGAGGTTCAGACCCTCCAGTCCTATACCATGGCCATTGGGCAGTTCCAACAGCATATATGCTTGTGGGGTATAAATCAGGACCCAAAAGATTCTAAGGAGTCACCACTATATGCTCCAGGGACCCAAGTCCTTATTAAAGCCTGGAAAGATGGGTCCCCAAAGGCTCAACTCCAGCCCACATGGAAGGGCGCCTATCCTGTAATACTTTCTACCCCCACAGCAGTCAAGGTACCAGGACATGACTCCTGGACTCACTACTTACTAGTTAAGCTGTGGAAGAAAACAGAAGAAGACACTCAATACCACCTGTGAGCCCCTGAGAGATCTCAGATACCCATTCAGAACTGCAAATAAGTGCCATTATAATGAACACCCCCAAAATCTGGTTTCTGGGAATAAGATTTCTCAGGATAGCTCTAAAGAGCCAACACAGCTTGGTAGAGACTGTACTCCAAAACAGACAGGAGATAGATCTTCTGATCCCTGAACAAGGAGGGACTTGAGCCGTCCTGGCGATGGGAATTTAAAATTGACCAATGCCCCTGCTAGTCCTTGTTATGCTATGCTGATGACGCTTATGATTATTCCATGTACTGTCAATTGTCTAACCTGTTTTGTCTCTTCCCAGGTCAACAAGCTACAACATGCAGTGCCAGTTCAACAAAGATATAAAATTACAGCCGACCACGGGAAATATCACACCCTTAGATGGACACGCTATAAGGACGCTGAGGCTTGAGACTAGCAAGAGGGGGAGGCCCAATACCCCTCGCTGCCCCAGTTCAGCAGGAAGTAGCCAGAAAGACCTCGACGCCCCTAATCCCAAAGAACTGGGCCTTCCATCTCTTGAGGGGGGAATGTTAGGTAGGAAGAATAGGGAAAAGGAGTCCAGAATGGCGGTGGCTAAAAGATAAGGAACAGAAAAGCCTGCAAAAATAGAACAGAAGATCTGAGGACCCGAGTGAGGACCTCAGGTAAAACAAACAACACTCCTGACTGGCCCAATTTACATAGGACAGGCCCAGGAAAAAAACATAAAAAGAGGAGACAAAGCTAGCTCTCTCTCTCTCTCCCACACGCTGGGGTGCTCATCTCTTCGTGTCTTTCGATCAACGTGCCCTCACGCCTCGAAGATGGATTTTCCTGCTATCTTCTAAATAAAATAGAGCTGTAACACTGAGCTGTAACACTGATTTGTCTAAGAGCTATAACATGGTCCATTCGAGACCTGAGAGCTATAGCATAGTCTGTCAAAGACCCGATAGCTGTGACACACCGAGGGGGCTTTAATGTCCGTCACTCCAAATCTTTGTTGTGACGAGACAGAACCAAGGCGCATACACTCGCCTGATAGAACCAACTAAAGCCAAGATGGCAGAGTCGACTTCCACTAGACCCTGAGCCTCAGTATATGCTCATTGTAACATATCAGCAAGCTAAGTGACCATCCACCACTGCTGGCAAAGTGAATAACCATTGTTTCATACTGATCTATGATTCTATCTGATTCAGTGTTTTAACCCCTTTTTATATTTTCAACAAAACTTCCTAAATCACATTCTAATGAAGTCTTCTTGACCCCTAGCTAACTCTGGGATGCTTCAAAGGGCCCCTGAAACAGGACAAAGAGAGAGATTAAGCTAATTAGGTTCATTTGGTAGGTTAAATTACACGGGCAGTATTATCAAATGAGTAATATGTTGAGGTCCTTTAATGGACTGGAACCTGGTGGTCCGGAGTCGATGATAAGAAAGTAAAAGAGAGAGAGAAAGAGGCTAAACTTCCTTGGTTTATGCAGAAAACCAATAAAGTCCTTTGACACAGGGCTTGCATCACACACAAAGGCACCTGGCGCCCTCTCAAGGCGGGTGAAGGCACAGGGTGCCTTCTCGAGAGGGTCTTAGAAGCCTGGGCAGGAGAGTGAGCACAACGGGTCTCTGTGTTCCAGAGAATTAGCCTGAGAGAGAGAGAAAGAAAGACAGACATGGGGACCAAAGCTCTGATGGAGCAAAGGTGTTTTATTCAACATTGTGTGGGTATTTATACTGTCTTACAAGATAGCTATTTTCAACAGAGATAAAAATCAAAACTTACAAGTTATCAAGGAAACATGAGGTCATCCATATGAAAGAGAGAGAGTTGTAAATAATCACTTTTACCGTATGGTTCATAAAAAGGAAGAGGGTCGTAAATAGTTACTTATCACCGCATGGAAAACAAATGAAGGAAATGCATGCATTCTTAAGCCCCCCGGGAGTAGTTTGCTACTCCACTTAATTCTTGAATATTCAGGAATTAATAAGGGACAGAGGATTCATGACAGATCCAAAACAGCACACAGGAAGCCTCCTGTTAAATGCTTCCTGACAATTCCCCCTATTATATTTGTAAAATGAAATTTGATTTGTTCCCAGTTGTAGGCACTATGATTAAAATGAACAGGAGTAACACAAAATTGAAGTAATCTGGAAGCAAGTCCAGCCATGGAACCTTCTCTCCAAGGTTGTTGGAGATTTACTGGTAACCACAAATTACGTTGAGATCGAAGAATCAAAAGGGAATCATTTCTTAAAGAGATAGAGTAGTTAAGACAAGTATATAGTTTGCAATTAATACAAGTTACAGAACATAAAGTCTTATTAAATTTAAATTTCCTATGGCTATAACAAAAGGAAGTGGGACACAGGCCTGTATAAAATGTGACTAATTATAGCAAAAGAAGTAGTTACTATGACCATGACTGGTCCCTGTGAAATGTCCGGTCCAAGTTCCAAGTTCTTCGGTGCTCAAAGCAAATGTCCAAATGTCCAAATATCCCATTGTTCAGGCCCCTCTGTTTATCGAGGACGATCTTAGGACGAGGCGGGGCTAATCCACCATCAAGCCACCCGAGAAGTCCTTTGTCATGGTAATGTTCCATCCTAATGTCAGTGACCTTCCATGTCACCTGTGTAACAGCCACACACCGTGCTGTTAACACCTTCTGAGCAGTTAGATAACCACATACCATGGGGTCCCCAATCAACAATTGTATGATTAGCCACAAACATTAATTTTCCTGATTTGGCTTGACATTAGTCCCAACGAACAGGAGTATATGTAGAGTTAAGTGAAAGTGAAATCACTCAGTTGTGTCCAACTCTGCGACCCCATGGACTGTAGCCTACCAGGCTCCTCTGTCCATGGGATTTTCCAGGCAATAGTACTGGAGTGGATTGCCATTTCCCTTTGCATAATGTTCTTTGTTCTTTCCCTAACGCTTTCCCTAAAGTCTCAGTAGTATAAACATGGTTTATAGACAAAGAAAGGGCAGTAAATAATCCAAGCAACGTCTGAAAATCCTTTTTGTGTGGCAGGGCGAAAAAGCCCAAGTTTGTCAGCTAACGTTTATGCACAATTCTGCTGGGCCCAGGTACAAAGGAAGGACTTCATAGCCTAAAGAAATGTTAATTAGTTTCCCCCCCTCCCCAAGGTGTGAGGGCCCTTTCACGTTCCAGGGAGGGGGCATGTGGGTGGAGTCAATGGTTAATAAGATCTGTCTTTTCTCTGTCCATTCTATGACCTGCAATAGAGGGGGGTTGCGTAAGTAAGCTCAGTGTGATTAGTCAGAGCTCGAGCTGGGGGGAGGTATAGGCCAAAAGACTGAGCATTGCCAGGAGAATGTATTCAGGACTCTGAGGCATTCCCTGTTGAGAGACCAAATTTTCAGCTCGATTAGTAAGGGTTTTTATTTGTCCCTAAGTGGGGAGATCATAAGGATGATGCCACC